>CAKAOH010000738.1:0-109508 GCA_916701665.1 Sebastiscus tertius | reverse complement strand
ATATTTGCATAAAGCAGCATATTTGTCCACTCCATTGTTGATAAGAGTATTAAATACTTGACATATTCTTCCTTTAAGGTACATTTTGAACAGATAAGAAATGTGTGATTAATTTGCAATTAACTGCGATTTACAGCCCTGTTTTTTTTCATATCAGTTCTTTAACAGACATGAAGCCAGTGTAAAGTCCTCAGAACTGGAGTGATGTGATCCGCTTTCTTGGTCTTAGTGAGGACTCGTGCAGCAGCGTTCTGAATCAGCTGCAGCTCTCTTTTTGGGGAGACCTGTAAGGACGAGTCGAGTCTACTGAAGATAAATGCATGAACAAGTTTTTCCAGTTCCTGCTGAGACACAAGTTCTTTAATTTTTGATATATTCTTAAGGTAGTAGTAGGCTGACTTTATAATTGGTTTAATGTAGCTGTTAAAATTCAGGTCTGAGTCCATGAGTTTATGATAAACATTTCTATTTGCATTAATTACATTTTTATTGGTGCATCATAATCACATTTACCTTAGTAAATACCAATAATGTGTTCATTACAATTGATGATCATGGACTTAAAAAAATTATGTAAAATGGAAATCCACTATTGAGTTGCTAATGTTAACCAGCAAGTAGCATCACTGCATTCTCCACAGAAGAGATGAAGGCACTTGATCACCTAGGGAGCCAGACAGTGGAGATCGCTTTCAAATAAATTGAGAATTAATTAGATCTATATATCATTGCCACAAATGTGCCATGGGACTGTACAGAAATGCACTGGGGATGAGTGTGAGTAACATGGACATTTCAGTGGCTGTTGAGCTCTGCTTTACAGCTCTTAAAAAGTGACCACATGTTAACAATGTCGATCTCTGTCACAACACTATCACATTTTTATGAAAGCAATTTTTTAGAGGATGATGGGAGATTGCAGGGTTTTCCAAAAGAACATTTGCTACTTCACTATACTTTACTATAGTTACCATAGCAACTTGTGCCCTTTGATTTTAACAGGGGAAATCAGGTGACATGGCTATGTTAGATATGACCTTTACTTCACCACAAATCTAATAGTCGGTACTCTTCCCAAGCTGTCACTCAGTGTGCATCTCTGCTTCTTACCTTAATTGTCTGCATTCAGTCAGATATCAACATAATTCAAAGCATGAATTTTAATCAGGATTAAAAGCATCTTGGCTAACTTACAAAGATGATATCATCAAAGCAAGGCCTTTTTAAAAGACCATCTGTGCTTTCACTTTTTTTCCTTGCCTTCAGTGTGTCATCAGGGGATATCTCAGTTTGTACCCCCGCTATTTCATTGTTCGATAGATTTTGAAAAAGACTGATAAGTGGGAGAATACATCATCAGTATACACTAATAATACATGTCATATTTTAGACAAGCTTCTGTAACATATGGGTGAGAAAAACTCCAAAACAACTCCAGCTGATCAAGTCAATAGCTGACAGTGTTGCTATTGGGGGTGTAAGAAAATATCAGTACACATGAGTGTCGCGATATTATGTTTTGCGATACTATATAGATTCTCCAAAACGCTGTATCAATTTTTAATTAACCTCTTAAAATTCTGATGGCCCGCAGGCGGACCCGGACGCTATTCTGTCTACCAGAGATTGTAGTGGGCTCAGTTTTAAAGCTAGAGTGAAGCTGCTAACCTAACAACCCAAAGGAATCCATTGGTACCAACCATGTTATACTTGCATGTCGTGAAAAAAGGCTAAATAATGCTGCAAAATTGTGCTAAATTTTGGCAAAAAAAAAAAATGGCACGGCCATTTTCAAAGGGGTCCCTTGACCTCTGACCTCAGAATATGTGAATGTAAATGGGTTCTCACGAGTCTTCCCTTTACCATTTTATGCTAATCCCATGCAGTTTGGGCCAAAAACCATGCAGTAGTTTTGCATGCAGAACAAATGTGTTATTTTCACCTATTCTAAATATTGAATAATAATATTTCTGATTACTGGGGTCCCTAAAAAAATCTTGGAATTGCATAAATTGAGTATGACTGCAAAGCTGAAACTCTTGTGGATCCCTGGAGTCCAATTGTATTCATGTGTAGCCTAATGATGTTTGTCCCCGTGTGTCCCCATGTGTCCCCATGTGTCCCCAATTCACATAGAGACTTTTTTAACTCAGATTTTACACATATGGTGATGTGCCTACTATGACAGTCTTCCTAAAATTAGATTTGACTTTGATACTTTCAGTATCACAATATATCACATATATCATGATACCTATCGTATCACCAGATTCTTGCCATTTATACACAGCCCTGGTTGCTATGTGATAAGTTATGAGTTATTGGAACATGCTGTTACCAGAAAAGCAACCCTGGACATAAAGGCACTGGTAGCTGTGATTCCCTTTAAATTTGTAGTCTGAGTCATGATCGAGTTTTGCAACTCAGCTACACAATCTTCCATTACATTAATGTTTGTAAAAAAAATGTTCTTTCCCTGTTTTGTACTAGCACTAACTGGATGTATCAGATACATCCTGATGCATCCAGTTAGTGCTAGTCTGTTTACTACTTCACAGAGTAAAACATTGTTGGTACCTTACCTCAGTTGTCTACAGTCAGATTAATTCATTTTAAGCCAGTCCTTTTTTTTATGTTAACAGTGCAGCATTCATGCACAAGTGGGTGTATTAACTGTGCTAACCTGAGCTGTAGAGATCCAACAAAGAGCCTTGAGACAGTCCCCCTCATGTGCCAGAACACATACTCATTAAATCTCAATTTTCATCAGAGCTCACACAATACTAGTTTGACACGCAGGACCCGAGTTGTGCCGCTTCCTTGTGAATAGGGATAGATTCAAGTGCTAAGCTTCTGGTGCTCAAAACTGGGATGTGTGCGTGCGTCTGCAGCAGCCTCGGATGGCCAACCTTATGATTCTGTAAAACTGTGTACAGTGTGTGCACAGATGTGAAGAAGATGCTTGATATTCTGTATGTAAATGTGATCTGTATGACGCTTAACATACTATGAATTTATGTTTGTTGGGGATCCAAACACAGCCTTAAAAGAAGGTTTGGCCAACACAGAGATTTTGGGGTTGATGGATTGTTCAGTGTGTGCGTGCCACCGCCTGTAGCAAAGCAACATGTTGCCATTGTTTTAAATTGAGAATGAATTGATGAATTCATATATATATTCTCCAAGGAAAGAAATTATCCGACCCCTTAAAACAACTAGATGCTTTTAGGGGTTGTAGCCTTTGGCAGACTTAGGTGTCATACCGTAAATGTGTTTTGTTTTAATTAAAGCAATTATGCGACTGCAAAATGTGATTCTTATCAGGCTACATTGTATAATCTACAAATTGGGCTTAGCAATTTATTGAGCATGGGTAGATGTAGCCCTGCAAGCCATTTTAGAGCCAGTAAATTCACCACATTGCATGACCTGTCTGCCCCCCCTCATCTGATAGGAGACTTGGAATAGAACGGAACCTTTACAGAAGGTTCAGTCAGTTTATTGAAGGATTAGGACCCTAACACACAGAGCCAATAGTCGGCCATCGGGTGCCACTGGGCCATCGCTGATTATCTATGGCCGACCACTCTCTTTTCTCTATTCTTTTTTCTTTTTTTTTTGAGTTGTGTTTATTGCTATTACCAACTGACATGCGTATTATGAATGAATACATAATTGAACTTGAAATGATATCTGACATGGTTTCCTTCAAGATGGGTTTATTTGAGTCTTCTGCTGTGTGAGCTTTTTACTCCAGACGCGTGTGCTGCCCTTTGATTGTCTATACATAACGGCTCTAAACAGCTGAGTTGGCTACTTAAAGTATTCAGGGCAACATAGTCTAGTCTGTGATGTAGTAGTGAGCAGTTTCTTAGGTGCTGATTTCTTTTTTTTCTTATGAGAAAGGTTACTAGGGCAGTCGCAGTGAAGGAATTTCTCCTGCGGTGATAACGATTGGCTGAACAGTGCCAAATGCGATATTATTGCAACTTTCTTTATTTTTTTGCAAATTACTTTTTTTTATCCTGATTTTAGTGCTGTATAAATAAGCCTTATTGTTAAGCTATTATTAGATATATTGTTGCTTTTTTAATGACAAAGATGACAGTTCTAAATCAAATGAAATACTTGTTTATTGTTTAATGCAGAACAAAGAAGGGCAATGAGGAGCAGCGTTTTTTTTTAGCTGTGCTTTGGTTGCATCTGGTTGCTACGATACGGAATATCAAAATGTCGGCACAAGGTAAACTTGCTCTGGTCTATGTGTGTTCATTTCTCCTCCATTGTTGTTGTTGTCTAGCACTTACATATAGGATATGACGGTTGGTCTTTGTGGAATTTTATCCAAATTTGAACATTTTCAACTCTCGGTTACCAGAAAAAAACAGCAAACATGCAGCGTTCGGCGCAGATTCGACGATCAGCACCGCATCACGCTGCTGCCGCAAAGTGTAAAAAATGCGGCGCTCCCATTGCAAAGAAATCAAAAAAGAAAAAAACGTGAACATTGTCATCTACCATACGGATATTATAGGTCGAAATTCTTGGGTTACATGGCCTGTGTTAAACATTAGCAAGAGTTGGTGCAGTGTTAGTTCATTACTTCTTTTACAGCAGAAGATTTTCTCCAAAGAATACCTATCCAGAACGAGATGTAGCACCTGATGTCGAGAAAAAACAAATAGCATAGCCATGTATTCACGTGGAGTTAGGCATAAGTCTGGCTTTTACTGTGAACCAGGTGCAGGAAGTGTTAATGTTGTAGTTTCTATTAACAGCATACTAGCATCACAGCGGGTCAGCCATTAACTCCAACAGCCTTTATTTGCTGGTTTCTGCACACACCTGCTTTCATACCACTGTTTTCTGCTAGCCCTGTTATTTATTAGCACTTTGCTCACAGGATGCACTGTGTGTGGTCACACTCACTGGCTGTCAAATTTAAATTTGCCCAAGATCGACATCATTGCATCAGTGGTTGTGGGTACTCGGCTGCTGCTTTTTTTTTCTAACTGTAATCAATCAGATCGACAATACCCACAAAAATATCTATAGATAAAACATAGTTTTTGTTTACAGACTTCATAGAAAGCCTAAGAAAGAATGGCGCAACACTAAGTTTTTCAGCTTACAGCTGTATTTTTGCACAGAAGCAAGAGTTGCATCAGAATATACTATTAGAGTTAAACAGAAAGATAAACAGAAGACGAGCCTTCAGTTCATCTTCCTGGAACTAGTAAATATCACATGTTCAAAGATCCCTCAGGAAGATGCATCACTCTGAGAAGTGGGAGGCAGCCGACTCTTAAATGACAAATGATAGAAGAGCGAGTGGTGCATCCTCCCTGGGGAACGTTTTTAACTTAACTCAAAAAGGTGAGCATGTACAGAGTGTCGATTTTTTAGAGAGGGTATTAGAGTTTAAATGGAGAACATTTACCTAACAAAATGTTCCAGTCTTTCAATTATACTTTTCACATTTTATTTTACAAAGTTAGAAAAGCAATGTTTAAGTCAAGCCTGACACATAAAAGAATGATCCCAGTCACATCCACCGCGGGCAGCTGTGGCTCAGAGGGTAGAGCAGGTTGTCCACCAATCGGTGGTTTGATCCCCGGCTCCTCCGGTCACATGTTGAAGTGTCCTTGAGCAAGACACTTAACCCCAAACTGCTCCCACAGGCCTAGCCATCGGTGTGTGAATGACTATTTAGATCAGATCCTGATGGGCAGCTTGGCGCCTTGCATGGCAGCCTCTGCCATCAGTGTATGAATGTGTGGGTAAATGCTGACATGTGGTGTAAAGCGCTTTGAGTGGTCGGTAGACTAGAAACGCGCTATATAAATGCAAGTCCATTTACCTCCACACAATGAGGCATACGCCTTAATGACTAAACACCGGTATCGGATCGGTAGTGGCCGATAACCAAAGCCCAGGTATCACTTTCGGTATCGTGACAGAAAAAGTTGGATCAGTGCATCCCTAGTTGCACATCTCTGATTGAGCTCTTATTTTAATTTATAGTGGAATAAAATGATTGATTTAAACCCAGTGGTTGATGAGGTTGATATGAGACTGGTAAGGAAGATGAAATGCCGGTTTGATCTTGGAAAGGGATGGCAAACAATCAAAATGAATCAAATTAATTGCCAGTTTTGTTGGTGATTAATTAAATAAAAAATAATCATGAAAAAAAATATGTATACAGTATATATATTTACTGATATGTATAAATGATCAAAGAGCAACCTAATAGAATTGAGAATTACTAAAATTACTCAAATTTGAACATGCAAAGTGCAATGTATCCCAACAAATCACTAGCTGCTCATTTGATCCATTGAACCGGACTAAAGTTGGCTCCTCGACTCAGCTCAGGTGTGTGTAATCAGGCTGTTGCCGGAGGTAAACACGTGTCATCCACAGCATTGAAGATCTTCCAGTGCTCTTTCTTAAGAGCATCTGTGACACCCTTTTTCTGTTGGCTGCATTTGTTCACCGGGCTCACAAATGTCAGCTTTTCTTTACCCCTCCTCGACAGCTTTGTTCAATACGTGGTAGTTAGATCCGTTAGGCTTCTGTATATGTGGCAACACAATTTTTATGACCTCCTTGTGGGCAGTACTACTGCTACCTTAAAAGATGGGTAGGTGTTTCTGTCCAGGTAGCTGCATTTATTCACTTCTGTAACAACATGGCCTCTCCTCAGGTGCCATTCTGACTTAAAGAGTTTTTTAAGCACTATTTACATCAATTATTTAGAAAGTTTCCACTTTAATGTCATGCAATGTCTGTATTCATTGAAATACTGATCCTTACAACTTCTTTTTATCAAGTGTTGTGTAAGATGAAAATCATGGCAGATGTCTGGCGTGCCCTCGGCAACCTGGCGTCACTACTGTTTAGGCTTGACTAAAGATGGTTTCTTTGTGAAAGAAACAACACCCCGTCAGTCAGTGAATTTTACAGATGCTTTTTAGTAAATGCACAAAAGAAGAAGTTTTTCTTCAGGTGTTTCCATAAGTGCTGACCAGTTGGTCCAATTTTAAACTATAGCAGCAAAGATAGTAATTTCTTTCTTTCATTACAAATCTCTACAATAACAGAGCAAGCCCTGATATTCGGTGGGAATGTTGTTATCCAGTTCTCGCTATTAAAGAGGAGATAACTGAGGAAAACGCACCATGTTGCCCTGCCTCAACAAAATGGAGTGGGTTGGGTGTACCAGCATGACTCAGCCACAGTCGGTTCCAAAGAGACTTTTCATCTAAGGCTTATTGATCGGTTTCAGGATTTATTTATTTTTTTTGCACTTTGAGTAGAGATAAAGACTAGATCCAACGTTAAGTAAGTACTTGCTTATTTAAATGTCACATTTTCTATAAAGATCATTATAATGTAAAAATATGCTGGAAAGAATGTTAAACTGACAGTGTTGAAATCAAAACTGTCCGAGCTGTATGTTGTATTTTGAAATGAGATTTATACTTGTTACAGTGGCATGGTGTGGTATTTCTTCTTATCAGTTTCTCTACTGCTGCCTGCTTTGATGCTTAATTTCTTTAAATCATAGGATTATTACAATTGCTATGATTATTAGTCCTGACCTCACATGCACTATTGAAGCAGCAGTGGGTAGAAATGGAGCAAATATGATTCAAAAAGGTTATTTTTCTAAAACGGTCACTATATCCTAGTGCATGAGACAGGTAGCTAGATCTTTTAAAGCCTGAAAACAGAGCCATGAGGAGGTGCAGAAGTCTAGTTTTCTCTCAGAACATTTGAATTACAATATGCTGAAAGGTTATTATGGAATCTTTGCCCAATGATGCCAAAAACATTCTGCCTACTGCAGGTTTAAGGGCAGACTTTCCTTGTATATACACTGTGTAAATGCAAACTTGTGGTGTACTGTGAGTAGTCCAATATAATAGGGCAGTCTGGGATCATGAATTTTCTGGCATCATGGGCCTCAAATGTTCATAAACATGAGCATGTATATATGCGTTTACTGCACATAAAACAGAAAGGTTCACCTGCTTACCATTCCCTATATTTTGAAGACAACACTTGGATTTATGAGCCATGGTGAAATGGCTAGATACATCATTTGTATGCCACTTTTCAACCTTTAACAGGCTTCATGATGGCGTGTGCTCCCCTGGCAACCATCTCTACCTCAGGTCTGTGTAATTCCCTCGGTGGCCTCTGCAGTGAATCCAATGTTAAAATGACTTGACATCCTAGTTATTTCCGGGAAAATAATAGTAGTAGTACATTGTTTGGAAGAGGGGTGAGCAGAAAAGCGCTAAAAGGGTGCATCAGTAAGAAAAAATCACAGTTTTTTTTTATGATTTTATATATTTGGCAAGGTACAAATAGTTTTAGCGGTCTCAAAACACTAGATAGAAGAGATGACTGTGAATGATGACAAGACATTACTAGTGACATCTTAAAATGTGTCTAACTCAGCAGGAATGCAACTTGATTTTGTTGTTCAGCTGTTTAATTTAGGACAATATTATATTACGATGCATTGTGATATTATATAATGGCATGATATTGTGTTAAATTCAACTCTGCACAGTTTTAAATATTATCCAGCATTTCCAAAAATATTTGACTCTTTGATAACACTTTCTATGACGCTCATGCATTATGCATTATAAACATGCTTATAATACGTTATAATCTGCTCATAGCACTGTATGATTATAGTTATAAGTCATACTACATATTCATAATGCTTTATTATAAAGCATTTTAAAATGACTTATAAGGTCAAGTATCACACTATTTCATAATTACAGGTCACTCACTGTCTTTTTTTTGCAAGGATCATAGTGTACGATCCTTGCAAAAAAAATGTCAGTCCAGTAATTATGATACTTGACCTTATAAGTCATTATACATACTTTATAGTTTGTTATGGTTATTGTTTTAAAGCGTAATGAATATGTCTGAATGCTAATAACTAAAATCATACAATGCTAGAAGCAGATTATATGGCATTATAAGTATGTTTATAATGCATTATAGAGATGGGCGTCATGGAAAGTGTTACCAATTTTTTTTTTGTTTGTGACATGTACTTGGCTATCTCTTCATAAATACACAAAATAACTGTTCCCTTCCCATAATCCCCAACAGCTGCACGGATGATGAGCACTTATGTGGCTTACAGTCCAGGAAATGACATGTAACAATGCCATTTCTCCAGCCTCAGTGTGCATCCCTGCATCGATTCTTGAAACAATGATGGATTTTAACAACCCCAGACAATGCATTTCATGATGATTTAGGTTTATGGAATATGCCCCATTTTGACTGCAATGACAATCGGCACAATCAATAATTGGTGGACTGCAAGGTAATGTCCAGAGGATTTCCAAATTCTGAGAAAATTAGTTTCACTTACTTAATAGGAGAGTAGAAATGTCTGTATGCTTGCAGTCCCTCTTAACCTATTTTCCCACTCATCTGGGTTTGCCCTGAATTCTTCCACATAACTTCATGTATGTGTGCCACTTCAAACGGCAGCACCTTGCTCATTGGGCTTTGAAGTGTCAGTATCTTCTCATATTCCGTCTTCTCTAAGGACACATAAGAATTTCAGGCACATACTTCATGCTCGCTTCTTCATCACGACAGCCATCACCGGCTGCACATGTAATTTTACCACTGTGAAAGGTGCTGGCTCCATTCAGGTGTGCTCTGCCTCGTGTTGAACACAATAATTGCCTGCGCTGCTCTTCTCTTTGGTAATTGCCTTTTGATTGAGGTCATCAGGACAATTAAAACCATTGAGGGGTGAAAAGTGGTAGCAAGAGACTTGAGACAGCTATACTACATGGTAGAAAGGATGAAGAAAACGTACAGAAGAGATAATTGTGCGTCCGGAGACCCACTGTACAGAACGCCTTTGTCTACACCGCTTTATCACAGTGTATTAATCATAGCCTTATTTTAAAAATCTATTGAAGGTAGCAGGAGGGTGTCATCCATGATCATGGGAGTTTAATTATCCATTTTTAATAAGTTATATGTCTGGTATATCATGAATTCACTTAGATCTCTGCTCGAATGGCACAATGGATAAATTGTGAGTTCAAATCAGGGTCTGAAATTAGCACCGACCACCCGCCAAATGTGGGTAAATTATCGGCAGTGGCTGATAAAATCGCCAGGCCACTTTGGCAGACAGGGAAAACGCTAGAGATGGGAATAGAGAATCTGTTCCCGTTGAGAACCAGTTCCTGGTTGTTCGATTCTGTGGCATGTCATGCCTCTGTGAGACCATGACTATCGATTCCTCTGTATCGATGCTTTCTGACTGTTACGCATGCACAATGATGCATACGCATGCTCTATCATTCAGTTTGTTTGGGAAGAGAGCCATGGCGAAGAAAAAAAAAAGCGCTCAACTACTACTAAACCTGAGGGGTGCACCCTATATTTTCCCTGATAACGCTACACTGTGAACAACAAATCTGTGTTGAAATCGGTGGGAGGAGAGTTAGTAACGTTAGCTGTTAGAAGCCGGTGAGCAACACAGTCCTGTTTGGTTAAATAAATACTAGCTATCTGCATCTATCTGCACTACATGCAACCACCTCTTCTACACACTTTAAACTTACTTTACACTACATCCCATATACAATTTTAGAGACTGTACATATTACATCTATTTATTGTACACTACATTTTTTTATTGAAGGACGGTACACACTATGTTCATTCACTACGTATATTTTGTATCTCTATTTATTGTTTTTATAATTTTTTGTACACCTGTACCTCTCCTGCGTTTCACTCTGTCTGCTGTTTTTGCTTTGCTGCTTTGACACCTGAATTTACCCCCGGGGATTGATAAAGGTTCATCTTATCTTATCTTATCTTATCTTATCTTATTTTAACGGAGCTACCAATGTTACCGGAGGTTTCATCGAGTTACATTATGATGCGTTCAAGCTATGTTCAATAAAAATTGGTATTGGGCAAAGGCAAATAATAACGTTATCATGAAGTATTTAAATTTAATCTCGTAAAATTACGTTTTTTTTCTAGAAACCTGAATAAAAGTTGTTTGAATGAGATGTTTTCACAGCAATATAAAATAGATATAAGAGAGGTAATTATGACCTGTTTAACTTCTTAACACTAGCTAGAATACAGCTTAGAATACATTATTAAAACTACTGATGCCAATATTTATTTAATCAAAGCAAATATTTAAATATTAATACAATCATTTATTTCCTAATCATTTGAATTGTGTTTTTATGCAAATAACCTCTATAAATGACAATAACAAAGTACAGTAGTGTACAGTACCCTCCCACCCCTGAAAAATAGGGCTCCCCGGAAGCTACAGTGTAATTCAAACCCTGTAATTTACCATGCATATATTTTTGTGTAAAATATATCAAACATTGAATTACATCAGATCTAAAATGTTATTCCTTCATTTAGCGCAGAGATTTCAAAAGTGGCAGATAAACTTTCCAGACAAAAAAAAAAAAAAACTTGCCTGTCACAGTGGCAGGAAGTGAAAAAAGTTCATTTCAGACCCTGGTCTAAATGATCAAGACTTGAATCTGTGATGTATCTCTAAAATACAACAGGGAGCTGCTTTGTTGACCAAAAAACGAACAAACTGAAAATGCTGTCAACCGGAAACATCCACTCTGCTTCTAAAATATGGAAAAAACACACTCGGTTGTGTCGGTATGGAAACATTTCTCGTGATGATTTGCATCTCTACAAACAATCCTGATGGCATGTCAAACAAGACGGGAGATATGACGCTATGGGGCCCCTTAAGCAAATCATTGTAATTTTGTGAAATGCCGGTTTCTTAAGAATAAGACACATCACTCAGGCAAGTTTTGTCAAAATCGGGTCAGTAGTTTCTGGGATGTCGCTTGTGACGAAGGAGACACACACACGCATAAACTGTTCAAATAATGAATAGGAAACTGTTTCTGAACATTCACACATCGTTTGCCTCAACCGTAGCAGTCAGCTGAATGTCAGGTACGAGGCCAGAGTTAGAAAACACGCACTCATTTCCAGGAATTCCACCTGTTTTGTGTGACAGTCACATTTTATTTTTTTATCTACACTGGCCATTCTCTGTGAATGTGTGCCAGTGAAGCGTGGGCAGAAGTTGTCTCTTCTGTCTCTGTGTGGGAGACGCCGGTGGATCTGCACTAATACACACTAAATAGTCTGAGGGTGTACGAGAAACATTTTTCAGGGCTGACGTTTTGTGGTTTTCTTGTTGTGATGACTTATCGCAAGGCTACCAAAAAGTAGCCTTAATTGTCTCTGTTACAAACAAGTCGCAGTTTACACTTTCATGCCAATTTACCAGGTTTTGGGGCATGATTTGACACAAACTTCGAGACATCCTTTCCAGCTGAATGGACGGTTAAGCATCAAAACGTAGTAGTGAGCAGATACATGAGTACACCAATTGAAAGCGGCTCACTGAGGCTTGAGGACACAGCACTGATGGTTATTACATTGCGTATTTCTTAAGGACCAAATAATTAACAAAGTGTTTACCCCAATTAGATTTTCATTACCCATTTGGATAACCATCAATGACCCTGTTTTAATAGACATCATCCCTGGAGTTGAACTGCATATTGTTATAAGGGGTATGGTGTGTCTTCACATTCAATGGAGAATTGCTCTGAATAAGTAAAAGGCTTCAAATGGGAAGATGTCATCCCTCCTGGGAATGCTGATAGCCACTATTGTTCCATTCATATGCCTGTAAAGCTCATCAGAGACAATAAGCCACTGATCAGGAACATTCATGGTGCTCTTGTTAGACCAGATGCAGGATGGTGTTATATCTGTCTCATCAATGTCAGACTGTAACTGAGAATGAATAGGGTGTAAATGATTGTTGAAAAGTAGCTATTTGATACAACCTATAAAAAGATACTTGTAAAAGTCTATCTATGTTACTAAAAACATTCTTTAAAGAGAAATTCCACTCAAAACAGAACTTGCATTATGCTATTCAGAATTTTGAACAGCAAATTCCGTATCTACAAACACAGTGCCCCCCTAAGCTGTAAAGCTGAGCATCAAGACTTGAATCGTGATGTCATCAGGTGACCTTTTTGGAGCTGATCCAGTGAGACTGAATTAATGAGTACTGCTGTGGGCTCAGAGGATTCTTCGTTTTTTAAATATTGCATCCAAATGAGTTTTATTTGAATGTAGGGGCTTTCAGCTGTGATTCAGAAAATGTCCCTGTGTCCCAGTCAGATCACCATGGGTGCTGTCATCGTGTCCCAGGAGTTATGTCATTATTCACTGTCTGTGAAGCAGCTCCAGGATGTGTCCGTAGATGACATCATCACTACAGTTTGACTCTGCTTTTCAAGGACAGACTATTCAGTTTATTTAGCTTAATAATTAGCAATAGTCAGTTATAATCCAGAATTAGGAGGTCATTTTGGGGCACACACAACACCACCTGCTGGGCAATATAAAGTATACAATATATTTGTTTACAATACACAGAGTGCTACAGGAATGAGTCCTAAAACCCAGAAATGAGTTAGCATTTTAACACTTCTGGTTCCCTTGTCTGGAAGTCAATGGGTTTTTAGTTAGAAGCCTGAAATAAGGTCTGTTGTTAACACAAGCTGAAGAGATTTTAACGTTTTATTCCACAACATGAAATACATCAGAAAATATCCCACTTGTGAATTTTGAAGCCTCTATGTGTCTTAAAGAAGGCGGTTGTTAACGAGTGGCTAAATGAGTCTACTAAACGTCATCACGCCTACTCGTCCTCCTTTACAACTTCATTGTTTATACTCGTGCTCATGCGACCGTGGTATAGTTTGTTTATAGCTTAACGTTAGCTTTTTACTTCTGGCAATTGCATTTACAATTCACAGATCATAAAAGTGGTGTTCATTTGTGAAGATTATCTTGCTGAACAAAACATGTAAGTATCATCAACGTGTGTTTGCCACAGATCTTATTTTCTGCAATAATTTTAAAACCAATGGGAAAATCCTTTTAGATTTTTTTGTCGAGGGAACCCAGGGCGATGCTAACTTCCTGGTTGGCCTACACAAATACGTCATCCCTGGAGCGCTCTATTTGCAATTGTCTTGTTAGAGATAGAAGAGATGTCTTAAAGGGGACATCTATCCACATCTATCTAGCAGAACTATTTTACCTTCATACTTCAGTTAGAGCACTGAGGTCGACCAATCAGATGCTCCTGGATGTCCCCAGAACTAGACTCAAAAACAGGGGCGATCAAGCCTTTGCGGTGGCCGTCCCTAATCTGTGGAACAGCTTACCTTTCCATATTAAAACAGCACAGACCGCAGAATTATTGACATATAAAAAGCTCACCTGTTCAGTGCTTAAAGAGACAGGTGCTAAAACGGAGTGTTTCAGACAGAGGGTGAATACAGGTATATTCAGACAGACAGGATGAGAAAAATAATGTGTTTTTTGAACATTAAAGCATGTAATCATGTTCTAGTAGAAACCTAAAATATAGTATGAACCTGAAAATGAGTATGATACTGTATGTGCCCTTTAATGGCCATTCTTTATGTATAGTTAGTCTGGAAGCTGGTATAGTGCATACTGTATATCCCCAAGCTGTTTGGTGTGGTAATGGAGTAAACCTTTTACCTATAGACCTGTTTCGGCTTAGTTTTCTGTTTCAAATACAAGTGCATGTTGCATCCTCTGGGTTTCCCCACACAAAATAGAGATTTTCTAGTTGTGTATGTGTGGGATAGAAGCAGACGTCCACAGGCTAGGCATTATGCTTAGCAGAACCATATCAGAGGAAGCAGGGAAATAAGTGAATGTATTTGGTTCACGTTACACTTGTTGACAAGTGACAACTTGCTTTGATGATTTCAAGTTTTCACCATTTGAAACTTTGCATTCATTATAATAAACTATTTTGCTAAAACCTGAACTTCTACAGTTTGTCCTTGTGCTCAGTTACCTCAGTGGAAAATAGACCACTAACCACTTTAGCTATAAATGAGTATTTTCTTTTTTCAATTTTGTCTAAAACACTTTGAAAACCAGTAAAGCTTAATGCTCTTTAAAGATGTTTATATTCAGAAATTCAGCATTTATTGTTATTAGTCCACATGCTTCTTTAGGAGTGCTACTTGACTACTTATTGAAAAGACGAATCATATTTGGCAGAGAACATACCAACCAACAGATCTTTCTATGTTATCATTTTACTGGACATGTTTACAGTACTTTGCTACTTAACCATCATCTGGTTTCCACTTTTCCTCTCTTCTCTAAAAAGAAGCAGTTTCTTTTATTCCTCACTCACACAAACAAGTATTTCTAACAATAGCAACATGTAAACATGACATTAAATGTTTAATGAGTCATTCCGGTCACAATACTTATTTTACCGTACAAGGTGGTTGCAGGAAATTCTCTTCAGATTTTGCTTTCAGAATTAAGTGCATGCTCTATTAGTAGAG
The DNA here is from genome assembly GCA_916701665.1 of Sebastiscus tertius. Taxonomy (NCBI): domain Eukaryota; kingdom Metazoa; phylum Chordata; class Actinopteri; order Perciformes; family Sebastidae; genus Sebastiscus; species Sebastiscus tertius. The sequence goes on along the minus strand of CAKAOH010000738.1, from coordinate 93,993 downwards.
GTTTGCATTAATGTAGGATCCCCTCTGGTCTTTCTAGTCCAAATGCAGTTTTGAGTGGCGTAATATATTTTAATAGCTGCAGGCGGTGATGTTGGAATGCTTTGGGTGTGAAGAAAAAATAATGAATAGTTGACGTGGAGATTGTTGGTTATTTAATTGATTAGCTGGACCCCAGTCAGACATATGCTGAATGTTGAGATGATGGAAAAAACAAAAATCTGTGAATCTATTAAATACTATAAGGTTACAATATGTAAGCTTTTTCAACAACTAAATTATGCAACACATTAATTTCACCTCCCACTGTTTGCCTGAAATTGGCTTTTCAATGATTTTACTTGCATTTAATTTTCTGGCCTATTGGCCACAGCTTATAGGGAACAATGTAAAGCAGACAGGACCCATTGGAAAACAATACGAACATTGACGTTGCTTGCAGATTGGCTGCATTCACCACCTGCTTCTACGACACCTTTGATGGCTTTATATATGCTGTTTACCTCACCCCCAGGCTATACATGCCTTTTATAAGTAGACAGTTCATCAAGATGAGTGACAAGTGAAGGAGTGGGAATATGACCAACTGAGGGGGCTGATGGCGGGACAAATGATACACAACCTGCCTCAAAGCATAAAGTCGCATACTATAGCTTTAATTCTATTTTTAACCCTTTTTTAATCGGGTACAGATGTTGTCGCTTTACTGCAGGCAAGTGTGTAGTTCCATTTGGTATTTGCCGAGGGAGGGAAGAGCTCAATTTAAGTTGCTGGTCCAGGGACTGAAAATGGAGAAATTCCAATCAAAAGCATTTACCATGATCCCCTCTTGCACCTGGTCCCTGCTATTAGTTGTTTTTAAGAGTTGGCTATGGCTTTAACATGGCTTAGCTAAAGGCTAATCTAGAAAATATGTCCATTTAACAAAGGGCTTGTTTTGGTCAAAGGAGAGAAACTGGTGAGAGTAATCCCCGTATTATCATGTTTTAACTTCATCCCCTTGCACTCGGATTAAAACCTCCAGTCTGTGTAACGAGACTCATCCTAAAGAGCTTAGTAGCTTGTATAGGCTGAAATACACATTATCTCTGAGCAATGCTTGCTGTCTTTTTCAGCTACAATTTACAAATTAGGGATGTTCTTGATGTTTAAAGGGAAGTTTTAACTTAGACTAGTGGACTAGTCTGAAAGTAAGAAAACATTCATGGTACATGTCCACAGGGGCATTTTTTTTATCACGAGGGATCACCTCGCTTCCCATCATTGGACGCTTGATGGGCTGCCACTAGACAGATTACGAAACTAGTTCACCGAAATGTGTTTCTGAAAACTTCATGCAAGAAATAAGCCGTGCAGTTGCTGAATCTGACTTTATTTTGGATCAACAACGCTTGGTTTAAAAGTTTCTGGGGAGTTTCCAGAGGCGGCGAGTCATGTCAGACGCCTGTGATTTGCATAAAGTAGCCTAGACCTCAACTTTATGCAAATGAGGAGCGGCCAACGTGACACTACATCACGCTTCCAAAATGCATTGCACGGCTGCTTACATAGACAATGAATGGGAAGCGTGGAAAGGAAGGCGGCTGTGGACATGTACCATAAGAAAACAGTCCAAATTGATCAGAATATAATCTATAAGGTTAAACATTGTCTGAAAAAATATTGCGTTTTGAGACATTTGAAATCGTAATCAAAACATTTTTCAATAACCAAATCGTATTTCGAATGCTACTGAAATCAATAAGTCCTCTGTGTCCACACTGGTGTGTGGTTTAACGTTAATTTTTGATGAAACGCCAGCCAGCTTAGACCAACCGTGGTCTAAAAAGACTTTTGGTTTGGCATCACTTCTACATTAGTATTTTAGCCTGCAAGTTTGATTCTTTGAGCTAGCTGGTGTTAGCCTGCCCCGTGGATTCATAGCACGCTAGGTCGCTAGCTTTAGTCTGTATTTAGCACACGTGCTAGGCGGCTAGCTGGCTAGTAAGCTAGTTTCAGGGTGCTGCTGGCCAACCCAGTGGAACAGGAGAGACACGGACTGACTGCTGAACCCAGCCGCTATTTAGGAAAGAGGAGGTGGTGGCAGGCGGGGCCGGGAGAGCGCAGTGGCATGAAAATGAATCAGGAGCGGCAGATGAGTTCAGAGCGGAGAGTCGCCACTGCTGCATGAGGAGCTGCATGAGGAGCAGCGGCTCTCCACAGCAATAGCTGAGACAGCATATGCATATGTAATTTAAATGTATACATTAATAAAATAATAATAATATGTTTAACCGACTAGTATTTCTGGTGCCGACCAGGGAGGACAGCAATGTTTAATTGGCTAGTCAACTAATCGCATCCCTAATCACAAATTAGGGCTGAATGATTTTGAAAAAAATTCTAATTGCGATTATTTTGACTGATACTGCAATTGAGATGTGATTTGCGATATTAGAGGGAATGATCATTTTTACATCATTATCGGCATTTTCATTGAAAATCATTATGATTATCATGGTGTGAGAAAAAAAATTGTTTTTTTAAGTCTAGAATATGATGTGTAGGCCAGGACATCTCTGCAGCACCACAATATTTCATCTAAAATGGTATTTTGACATACATTTTGCCTTTAACAAAGATTGCGCCTGGTGTGATTTGAAACTTGCATATACCTTATTGCCTTATTGATTAATTGTGAAGCTCTAATGCATATATCTTTTTTTCTTTCTTCTGAGAAATACTTGGGTAGATAGGACATGTAAAACACATGATTAAGTTGTGCAGCGTTACTGCTACTGAAAGCTATTTAGACTTAGGATTTATCTTAAAACATTGTGCTTGTTTTTTTAATGTTTATTCAAGGTCAAACTATTTCCAAGGCTTTTTACAATACAATAACAATACAAATATTTTATGCATTACTTCTAATTACACAGAAACTAAATAATTAACTTCCATAATAACTTAAGTGTGACTGATCCTCATTTTGAAATTCTTGTATATATTTTTCACATCACATTGAGATCCCTATCAGGAAGCAGTTGCTACGTAACAAAGACCGCCATATGCCTTGTGTGCTTTACCTTCAAATGTTGCTGCTTTTGTTCACACTATAGAACCATGGAGGAAGAGTTACACAAATCTACTCCGGTCTGGAGTTGGCAGAGTAATTTAAAGGGAAAATCCACTCCAGCTTTTGTTTGTACATGATGACATGTACAATTGCCCTAACACTTACAGATGAAAGAATGTGTGTGTGGAAGTATTGTCCAGGACCAAGTGTCACTTTAAAATGAAGCTTTAGAAACAGGTAAAGGTGGCTTTTCAAATGAACTCTGCTCCACTGGCATGTGGTGCTTTCTTGTCTGGTTTGTTCCAGATCTGTCTCCACCCAGAATAAAGGCAAATTAATCTCATTTTATACGATGTTGTTAAACTAATTAGCTATACAAATAAAAATGTGTACGGCACTACAATGTATTAGATCTACACAAAATGTAAGTCTCATATTCCTATTAGTAGAGCAAATGCTAATAAGGACAAAATGTCTGTAATACACACGCATGTCTTCAAGTGTTCATGTCACAATATCCACAAATCAATGAGCAAGCGCGGCAGAGATGAGTATCATAGACAGCAGTGAAGAGCCATTCACTCACTGCCTCTTGCACATATTTTTAGGATGATTATATTCTGAGGAGAAAGCAGATGTTTGCTACTGCTAAGTACTTGTTCTGCTGCTATTGGCACCATTAGAGATGCAGCTAGAACTATGCTATTACTATCCCTACCACTACTGTAATCACTACTATCTCTACCACTTATTATTGTCATTAGCACAAATTACATGGTGGGTGTAAGCGCTTGCATTTAGTAATCGGAAGAAGAACCAAAAGCTAACATCATGTTACCTATTGTTTTATCATGTTATTTACTTGATGTATCTCATTTAAATACACAAAGTTCCATTCATACTATACAAAAAATAATAAGATGAAAATCTTGTATTGTTGTAAAAATGTATTGTGAAAAATCAACAACAGAAAAAAAAGCAAATTTCACACATGACAAAGACAGTTTGTTTTGATATGTTTTGTCTACTTGTATTTAACACAGTATGTTGGTGTGTGTGTGTGTGTGTGTGTGTGTGTGTGTGTGTGTCTGTCTGTGTCTGTGTCTGTGTGTGAGGGGGGTGTCGGTAATAAGTGCTGTACTCTACTACAATGGCACTGATTAAATGTCTGGTCTCATCCTTAGATAGACTTACCTTCCTTGATGCACAAGATGCATCTAATTGGAATTGGTGACAAGGTGAGATGAGAGGGTGTGAAGACAATAATTACAATCAGGATCTGTGTATATCTGGGTATGACATTTGTCGCTTGTCTTTATAACTCAACCTTTGTTTGCTCTAATACCTTTGGTGAAAAACAAAAAGGTTAGATCAATGGCATCTAGAGAAACAGGCTAGTTGTTGAATAACCCGTAACAAGTTGGTGAATTTCCCCCAATAATACACAAAATGTTGGTTCTGGCAAACATGGTACATATTAGGGCCGGGACGACGGAATAATCGACCAATTCCCAGTGATTATCGAATAGTATTTTTGCTTGGAATGCACATTTCTACTAGCAGGGTCTGGAATTATCTTTTTTCTCTGCGTGCTACTGTGGCAGGCAAGTATTTTTTTTTTGTCTGCTACCCAGAAATTTGATCTGCCACTTTTGGAATCCATGGGCTAAGTGAAGGAATAACATTTTAGATCTGGTGTCATTCAATGTTTGATATATTTTACACAAAAAAACATTATATACATGGTAAATTACATTGTTCGAATTACACCATGGAGGGAGTGTAGTGTCCACAGTACTGTACTGTACTTGTTATTGTCATCTATAGTGGTTATTTACATAAAAACACACAATTCAAATGATTATGAATATTTGAATATTTGCTTTGATTAAAAAAAATCTTGGAAAGTTGTGAGGAAGTTAAACAGGTATTCAAGTTTTTTGGCAAAACCATAATTTTACGAGATTACATTTGAGCACATCATGATAATACTGTAATTTACCTTCACCCAATAGTCATTCTTCCTGAGCAGACTTCGAGCACCTCATAATAATAACTGAATGGCACCTCCGGTAACGTTAGTAGCTCCGCTACTTAACCAAGTAGGCCTGTGCTGCCCACCTGCTGCTAACAGGTCATTTACATTGTGTTGCATTATCAGGGAAAAATAGGGTGCATCCCATCAGGTATAGTAGCGCTTTTTCTCTCCGGTCAGACAAACTGAAACATGATACAGCGTGCATATGCCGCAGTGTTTATGTGTAACTGTCGGAAAGCATCAATATGAGGAATAAATAGACATGGAGGCATGAGATACCAAAAAAAGGCGGACAACTACCCTTCTCTATTCCCATCTCTAGCATTTTCCCTTCCAAAGTGGCGAGTGTCCTGATGATTTCAGGTGCTAATTTCAGATCCTTCCTACTAGAGACTTTTACTTTGGAAAATATCTAAATGAATACATTAAAAATGTTTGATTTTCAGCGTGTATGTAGTCAGAGATGTCCTGAAGTCAATTATATCAGTCATTGTCAGGAATTATTTTTTTTTTTTCCCAGCAACCCAAAAATCAAAGAATAAAGACATGTCCTTCACAAATTAGTGGCATTTTCTTTTTATTTATTTATAAAGGGACATATAATGTCTGGTTAATACAATCTTATTTTCATATATGTATTTTGTGTACAGTTCCCTTTGTTAACACCTTATTTTAAAAACCAGACATAGCCACACGTGTATACTTCTGTATACATGTGTAGTGTTTACCACGCTGGATTTAGCATGTGAGGGTGCAGGTCGTATCCACGCGGACCCTCCGCCGTTTTCTGCTTTGTCGTTTCGGCTCGCTACGGTTCGTTTTTGTTGATGGATACGGAACAGATATGTTACGTGACGTTACTCAGACTACAACAATAAAAGCGGTAACTTCCTTCTACCTCCGGATAGACTCAAATGAAGCAAATATATCGATTCTGGCATTCAAAAATGTATTTCAAAAACTTTTTTTTTTTTTTCAAATAGCAAAACACTGGTGAATCAATTTATTTTCCCACCCCTAGTACATATACTATGACAGTACTTGTAAAAATACATAGTACAGACTCACTGGAGTGAACAGCTCTTTCATACAATTTCTACAAGGCTGTCAGAGGCACATAATGCTGCCTTGGATTGTCTTGACACAATAACATTTCTACAAGTGGCTGATGAGAATGCAGCTACTGCGGTTATCATGTGATGTTTGTTACTTGGGTTGTCACACATCAGCCTGGCAAACCATGTCTGCATTGTTTCATGTGTAACGAGCCCTCTGGAAACACAGGCATGAGACTAAGTAGATGCATCGCATTCAGAAGCGTCAGTGCACTGTGTTGCACCCTGCACACTACCTCATTAATAACCATCTGGCTGGACTGAGATCGCCTGGACAGAAGTGCGGCAATGGCAGAATCCAGCTCCACAGCCCCCTAACGTATATAGCACACACCTGGAAAAGTTGCAGGGTACTATGGAGTGTACTGTTTTTGAAGACTACTACATGAAAGACCAAAACAGAGGAGATTCCGCCTTCAGGGAAACAGATATGAAATTAATTGGATATATGATTCCTCTCCTGGACCAGTTTCAGTAGTTTAAGCCTGTGTGCAACAGTGGCCACATAATATAATTTAAAGGATGTTCAAATTAGAATAATTTAGTGTGTATAATTGGTGGATTGTGTATTTGATATGTTTACGCTTTGCTTGTCATCTATTTCATGTTTCGTTGGCAGGTGTTGCTGCCTAATTGAGCCCACTCTTTCATGCCATTATGCTTTAAGCTCTATATGCTTTGCGTCTCTTGTGAATCAAAAACAATTCTACCATTTCTTTCTCCCGTATAAAATATATGGTTGACTGGAAAGTGAAAGCTGAGACCACAAAGGACATGTCTGGCAGAGTTCTGAGAGACACTGAGCAGTCAAGGAGGGTGAACTTTACGTTGCCTGAGTGCAGACCAACTTTATTCGATACACACAAGGGACCCGTGCTTTCTGATAAATACTGACAGTAGACGAGAGATTCACATCCCAAACCTCACTTACTGTAAGTCACAGGTAACTAAAGAAGTAGTATTTTCAAGATAACGCATCTTCTCTAAACATTTTGCATCTACATTTACTGTAATCATGACTTATACTTTACAACTGATATGCAGAAGCAATACAATGTATTTTGTACCTTTGCAATTCTAAATTTGAGAGATTATTTGATAACACTTTTTCTTTTTCGAGACTGATACCATAACAATGAGTATATGATGATACCAATACTAATCTGAAGCTGATTCTTTCCTCTTCTCCTTCTTCCTAAACCGTAAATAAGCCATTCACATGCACCTTGCTTGTGTGTGAGCCATGAAACATTTCAGCTCTGTGTGTCGCTTTTTGTCGGAAAAAACATCAAACTATCCATTGTGCTGTCAGACTGACGGCTAAGCAGTGTAACTGATCACATTGTTAATCGGCTGTGCATGACACATATTGTTGATATACTGTATATACTGTAGGACAATGTAACATGAGGATGTATTGGTCACTTGAATTTCTGAGAATTTTATCATCAAATGTTATAAAAATCTCAAAAAAAAATTCTACTTCTAAACACAATTGTCAGTGTTCCAGATGGGAAGCTGGTGAGGGATTGTGTCCTTGTTGCAGCACTAGCATCTCACTTAGCAGCATCATACATTTAGCTATTTCAAACTGAAAGAAAAGAACAAAAACAATGCCACTAGCTTTTGTATTCCAAAAGGTCCACCTTTACTTATTTTGGACCCATATGAGCGATGAATTGATTTCATACCTGCAAACTCGCCATTTTTATTGTCAATCAGGTCATCCATGTGAATCCAAAGAGCATTAACGTGCATTGTTTCTCTTGTGCAGTATTTGCTCAGGCTAAAGTGAATTACGAGAGAATGATTATTCGTGGGATGCAAATAAACTGTCGGGAACGTCCCAGTAGCCTCTGCTTTGCGGAACAATGCAACATAAGTAACGTTGCGGACAGTTTAAAACCACCTTCCTGATATTTAATGTTAGCTAAACTAACTAGCATTGACTAACTAACTTCATGGAGGTTCTCGACTCAGTTACTAGTGGTGGAAAGATAACAAGCTAGTTTGTAAAGGAATATATAAAATATCTATAAATAAATAATAATTATCTCCACATTTACCAGCTGAAACAATAAAGTGATGAACAGAATAATGCATCAATAATTATATTCCAATAATATAATATGTATAATTATGCTATAAAACTTATTTGTAGGGCTGTCAGGGTTAATGCGATAATGCATTAACGCAAATTAGTTTTGACGCCACTAATTTCTTTAACGTATTAACGCAACTTGAAGTGTTTAGGTTGTAGTGGGCTCAGTTTTAAAGCTAAATACTGACATCATATAATCTAAAAAACCTAAGGAATCAATCGGTACCAACCATGTCGTACTAGCTTGTCGTGAAGGAGGTTAAATAACGCTCCAAACTTAGGCTAATTTTTGATGAGGAAAAACTGCATGGCCATTTTTAAAGGGGTCCCTTGACCTCTGACCTCCAGATCAGTGAATGTAAATGGGTTCTATAGGTACCCACGAGTCCCCCCTTTACAGACATGCCCACTTTATGATAATCACATGCAGTTTGGACCAAGTCATAGTCAAGTCAGCACACTGACACACTGACAGCTGTTGTTGCCTGTTGGGCTGCAGTTTGCCATGTTATGATTGGAGCATGTGCTTTATGCTAAATGCAGTACCTGTGAGGGTTTCTGGACAATATCCCTCATTGTTTTGTGTTGTTACTTGATTTCTGGTAATAAATATATACATACATTTGACAAATTTGCCTTTAAGGTACATTTTGAACAGATACAAAAATGTGTGATTAATCTATTTTAAGCAATCGACAGTCCTACTTATTTGTTTATCAAAATAAGATGTTTTCCTCATTGTATTCTAATCTCAAAATGCCCCCAAAGGCTTCATTTGCGTATTAAATTCTCTAAAATTCACATACCCCCTACCTGATTTCTGTATCTTGCCACCTTTTCTAGACTCGCTCTAGAGTTTGCAGGTCTGTGACTTATTGTAAGCACCTGTCAAAACTGCACCTGCAACTCAATCCATTTTGTTATGTCAGCTTTTGCAACATGGCTGAAATATGTACACAACAATTTTCCTCACCTGAAATGTTTCCTTTTGGAATTGTTTCTTACATTTTTGGGGGGATTGCAGTCTCACTTGAAAAAGACAAATTCAGATTTTCAGGTGATGTCTGTGTGTGTTATAGTACCTGCGGCTGAATAGTTTTGGTTCACCAAACCAAACATGCAGAATGTTCATTTTTATGACAATACTCCAAATGGGAACATGGTCTTGGAAGAACTTTTGTCTTGTATTCTGTAAAAATACACTACAGGCCTGCCAGGCCAGAGATGATCAAACAGAGAAGCTGCTGGTGGATTTCTGTAGGAAGAGATGTGCTTCTGACTCCAGTTTCCAACTGAGGGCTGATGTGGAAGTTGTTCAGTCCAGCACGTACCCAGGGGTTTGTTTGACAACAAGCTGACCTGTGCAGCCAAGAATAGAGAAAAGTGCTGAAAAGAAAGGGACAAGGAAGGCTTCCTTTCCTGAGGTGACTCGTGTGTTTTAATGTATGCAATAGGCATCTGCTCATGTTCTATCACACAGCTACGGTACGTTTTATTTTTATGCTGCTTTGTGCAAGTGGAAGGTCATAGTGGGGTGAAGGAGGGTGAGAACCTTCTCCAAAATGGAGAGCAGTTTTCACGAGCCTGTGAAGACAGCTGTCTAGACAGCAGATCTTCAGCTGTTTCTTTCTTTGCATCGGTGAGCAAAGACAGTGAAAACTAAAAAGTTTGTTAAATTATTTCCACCCGTAGAGAAAAGACTTAAATTTACAGAGAAGAGTGGCAGATTGCACATGGCGAAAAAACCTGCAAAAAGACAGCACAAACAGCTTATATAACACGGAAGGGAAATGGATAATTGTTTGTTTATCCCTCTTTCTTTCTTTCTAAATAACAGATAGCCTAATTGCTAAGTCACTAATTGTTTAACCCACCAGTTGTACTGCTGGTACATTCTGGGAGGGTAGAGAACAAATGAGGTGAGGCGAAGACAAAGAGGCATAAATGATGAATGTGAGACTCCTGCTGGATCTGGACATGCTTCCCTCAACCCACAGAGCTGTCTGTGCCACTGCATTAATGATCTAAATGACAGGCAAGTTAAATGAAGATGAGAGAGCCTGTTAGTGAGATAAGAGAGAGAGAGCATACATTCAAACATGTTGACGTAGAGAAAATATCAGATAGATGGAGAGGTACTGCTCTTTGTGTGGAGATGAATGGCACTGAAGGCGAATGACGAGGTCAGCAGATCTCACTCTCTTTATACACATCAGCAGTGTATGCCATTAGCATTGTTTGCTAATAGAATTGCCTGAATATCAGTGTTTGTTATTGTGGTCAGGGTTTGATGCTGAACTTAAAAAGGTGCTATTGATGCTTATAGCGGTAAAATATCATGCCTCAACTCTAGGTTGTTGTTTGCATTTTGTTTGGAATGAATTGCAATGCAGTATTTATATACACTAGGGCTGTCAAAGTTGATGTGCTAATAACACGTTAACACAAATTTGTGTTAACGCCATTCATTTCTTTAAAGGTCCCATATCATGCTCATTTTCAGGTTCATACTTGTATTTTGTGTTTCTAATAGAACATGTTTATATGCTGTAATGTTAATAAAAAACTTTATTTTCCTCATACTGTCGGCCTGAATATGCCTGTATTTACTCTCTGTCTTAAACGCTCCGTTTTGGCACATTTTGACGGAACTGCGATCAAATTGCAACAGAATTGCGTTGCTAGGCAACAGCTTGGATCCATGTGTACTTCCTGTCAGCTGATGACATTCACATACACTGCAACCAGGAATAAACTGGGACACATTTAGAATGTTTACGTTTAAATCTGTGTAAAGGGTCTAAATATTGTATGTTTGTGACATCACAAATGGACAGAAATCCAGACAGCTTGTTTCAAATGCAGAGTTTCTGAATACGGCTGTGTGTATTTATCTGTGGGTTGAGCGTTTCGATACTTTCACAGTATTTACATCGGACTTTAGCCTGCTTTATAATAAAAAAACATGAAAATCTCACTTTTTTATAATATGGGACCTTTAATGCATTAAAGCATCTCACAATTTTTCGGTTGTAACAGGCATTTAAGGAATCCATTGGTACCAACCATGTCATACCAGCTTGTAGCGAATTAGGCTAAATAACGCTCCAAACTTACGCTAAATGTTGGTGATGAAATACTGGCATGGACATTTTCAAAGGGGTCCCTTGACCTCTGACCTCCAGATCAGTGAATGTAAATGGGTTCTCTGGGTACCCGCGAGTCTCCCCTTTACATACATGCCCACTTTATGATAATCACATGCAGTTTGGGGCAAGTCATAGTCAAGTCAGCACACTGACACACTGACAGCTGTTGTTGCCTGTTGGGTTGCAGTTTGCCATGTTATGATTTGAGCATATTTTTTTATGGAGAACCCATGGAGGGATAGAGACCTACAGCATGCATTAACAAACTATATGAAATATTTAGAAATTATGTTTTGAATAGTAGTAATGCTTTTGTACCACATTGAGTATGTTCCATAAATAACTAGAAATAGACAGGCGCTGTTGACCTCACAAGCTGCTCTTTCTTTTCACATCAATCACTGCAGAGGTACAACAACTGCTGTTCCATGTTTTGCACAGTGAGGTCACTATTTACATGAAATAGTGGAGTGGGGCAGGGGTGTCCTTTATGACCCAGCCTTTATTGATCCAAAATGCAAAGCTCTCATTTGGTGAGATTAGCACAGTGATTTGGATTGACAGTTCTAGTGTGCTAGAGGAATATCCTCCCACCAATTGGTGTTTTTTTTTCTCTCTCTCTGTTTGTAGGCACAGCTTTAATGAAGAAGCAGACCTGCTAACATTCTTGCAGAAGGGACCCTCTTCAACAAGTATGGGGTCACCATGGAAACCATTTCTCCTCCTGTATGTCATCAGTGGCCTTTCAGGTAAGAAAATCAAAAGGCAGTGTTTAGAGATGATAGTACGAACTAGTTGTACAGAATAATCTTCTCAAGCACCGTTCTTAGAAGAAATTGTACAGTACACACACACAGAGAAATCTACTGTAATGACCTGGCAATTGTAAATGTGACACAGCTGGAAGATCATCATTTATGGATGTGAGAGGTATCTTGTGTCTTGTCACAAGAGGAATCCACATCCTTGGAATGATGAATTTTACATTTAAATCTGAGTAGAAGTGGAGATGCCATGTCTCATTGAGCATTCCTATGCTTCTGAGTCTCAGATATTTGAGAGGGGGTTCCACACCTTTTCAGCAAAGGCCTATGGTGGCTGTAGACATAGACATCTATCGTGCATGGTCTAAAGTGCATGGCACAAGTGTATTTAGGGCGTGTCCAACTCCACTTTTGCTAGTTAAGCGGCACATAATCTGGGCGCAATGTAAGGTGCAGGGGGCAAAGGGGTTGTATTGAGTCTCTAAATTAATCATAGGTGTCTTTTGGGCGTAACAGGAATCAAACCAATCAGAGTGTCATCCCCCATTCCCGTTAGTTTTCTACTTCATTATATTCCATTATATTCTGAATTATCATCTGCCGCCTGAATTTTGTGTTTTCCTTAACATAAATTGTTACTGTGTACTTGAGTGCCAACATGCCCATGGGCGCACTGATGGGCGCAAGTTCATTTGCTACTTACACAATGTGGGCGCTGGGCATGAAAATGACAACTGCGTCGGTCTGAAACTAGCAATGATAGTTGCGCTGTGCGCCGCTTTGTGCCGGGTGTAAGATAGGGCCCATAGACTGTATATAAGAAGTGGATGTAGTCACCGTGACGTCAACCATTGGTTTGTGGACTGCAGTTTTGAATCCTTGAGTTCGGCATTTTGGCTGTTGCTATCTTGGTTTCTGGTCGTCGCCATCTTGGTTTCTGGCCGTCGCCATCTTGTTTTTCTTGGAACCAGAAGTGACACAAGAGGGTAGAGCTAAGTACAACCAAAGATTTTTAGATGACCAAAAAACACACTGTGAAAGGATTAAAGTTCTCAGGAAAAACACAGAGAACTCCCAGACCGGACAACGCCGTGGTAGCGCCCTGTCAATCACAAGGTAGCCCCGCCCTAAAGTATCCCCTGCTTTATGGTCTATTTGACTCTAAATGGGACCATAATTTACTAAATGAACATCATGCTGTATTGAAGAAGACCATAAACTCATGTTTACAATGTTTACTGAGGGAATAAATCAAGTTGGAAGTAGGCTCATTTTCTCATAGACTTCTATACAATCGGACTTCTTTTTGCAACCAGAGGACTTGCCCCCTGCTGGCTGTTAGAAAGAATGCAAGTTTAAGGCACTTCAGTGTTGGCTTCACTTTTCAGAACTGGAGGTTGCTGCCTGGCTGTAAAGAGCAGGCGCTCTCAGAAAAAGCATCAGCCAGTGACTAGGCCATATTACTACTGTAGTTTCACAGTCCTAACTATTTGTATGACATCATGAATAGCAGGGTTGATTAGCCCGACAAATACTACTCGATAAATACTTTCCTACTTAATAATAATTAAGTATCCTCCGTTAGTGGCCCAGTAGGAATCAAAACCTCAACATGGCAGGGCTCTGCTTCATCCACTGAGCTGAGTTTTCTGGTAGAATATCTTTACTGGTGAAACACAACTTCACGCTCCACATCAAGTGTGTCCGTTAGTCAGTCTAGAGCATGTGTTTGCTGGTCTAATGGGTTCTGACCTTTTAATGGTTCTTTCAACCCACCAGAGGAGGGTTCGTGCACTCAGTGGCTCTATCCGAGCTTCGTTTCTGGGAGTCAAACACACAGCACTGACCTCACTCTTCTGATCGTTAAACCATACTATTAACTGAAACGACTGTTTCTTAACTTTTGAGCCTCGTCTCTGGGGACCATCAGATTCTGAACAAATTGTGGAAATTTTTAGAGACTTAGGATATTTTTATGTATGTTGGGGTATGATGGTTTAGATAAGCAAATTGCCATAACAATTACTACAAATACAAGGAGGTTAAAGGACCAATATGTAATATATTTACTGTTTTAAATCCTAAAATGGTACAGGAGGATCTACTTTGAAATTAATGTCTGTTTTTGGTTTGGTCGGTGGGATCCCGTCCACTGACCATTTCGACACCCCGTTGCCACATATGACAAACAAATTGGCACGCAAACACAGCCTTCTGCATGCAAGGAAGCAAGCTATCGAACTGGATCATCAGAGATAACGTTAACAGTAGATTCTACCTGACCTGAAAAGCCACAACACATCTCTCTGTGGTCCGTGAGCAGCTGGGTTATCAAGGCAGCGAGTATTTGAGACACACAGCTGGTGAAGTGATTCCCACTACTGCTGGACAGAGCCTAACACGGTCATGTCTAGGCAGTAAGACCTCAAATTCTGAAAACTACAGTCATACTGGAAGAGTGGACGGGCCACAGCTCCAATGTTTTGAATTTGGACTGCCGTTATCCATTTTAAACGCTAGCTGTCAGTGCTACATATTGCTTTTTTAACAAGGTCTTACTTTCCTATACCTAACGTGGAAGAGTTTTAAAAGGTGACATTGTGCATGCCACAGGTTTATGGCCTGCTGTGTTGTGTGTCATAGCGATTATCACCTTGGCTCCACTATAGCTTGTAAAGTCTTTTAAAGGGCAAAGCCAGTATGAAGAAGTTATTCATTGTAACACTAGTTCTCTGGTATCTCTAACATTGTCACATTGCTGCTCTTTAAGTCAGTAACCTTGATGATTGCTGGCCTCAGGTTAAGACAATAATTGGTTTTCATAGGACTAGTTCTGTTGGGCAAATTGTACATATTGCAATAATTCATTTCCATCTAAGTCTTCTGATTTTCATCGGTATTTCAAAAGGCAATTATTCACTCAAGAACTGTTTTGAAGGCAAATACGTTATACCTTTGATTGGTGTTTGATCCTTTGATTTAAGGTCTTTTTCATTCAAGACGGTGTAAATGGGCAACACAGTCTCACGACAGTTCGTGAAATAGTCACAAAATTTGATCTCTTTCTTTTGTGACGCTCAGCTCGACTTCAACAACATATTTTTTGTGTGTTTTCCTACGAATATCCAGCAACACGTGAAGCACGTGTCAATTTCCAGTCCAGTCAAAATAAAACTACTTAGTTAGGTTTAGCTGGCTCGCTTGAGCAGAGCGGAGGAGTTGTAGTTTAGTAGCATTTATTCACCGACAAATAAACTGTACACACACTGCTACACTTACGTTCACAGCTAGAACGCCACCTACAACCTCACACTCACCGCCAACACACACACGGACACTCGTTAAAGTTACGTCACGCTGACAGACTGCATGTGCTTGGCGGCGGCGGCGAGCAAGAAGCCTCCAGCAATGCTAGAGCTGCTAACGTAGCACAAATACACACACTGTTTATCAGGCAATGGCTATCGTTAATCCGGACAGACAGAGTGTCGTTACGCCGGGCAGACACACAGCTGAACACATCTTGTCGGTTAACAGCTAATAATCGGTCAACGAGGGTCGGTTATCGGTTAAGAACATTTTTCAAAATGAGCATCCCTATTACGGAAGTTACATGACAAATTAATCAATGTTGTCTTCTGGTTTCACAAGGGACACAAACACCGGTGTCCTGGGTGAAAATCCTGTGTGTTTTGACCCACTCATCCACTCCGACCTCCTCCCTACGTGGCGTTTGCCCTCTATACTTCCCAGTTAACAATTCTGTGAATTACACACGGATTGATTTTGTGCTGACCATAACAAAAGAATTACGTGTCTATCTACATAAATCGGTACATTACATTTTGTGCTTATTTCACGAACTGCCGTGCGACTGGGCTGAAATACATGTATTCTCATACTGTTGCAGCTTGCACCATGGGGTAGTAGTGTTAAGGCAAAAGCCAAAATGTTAAGATAAGTGATTTTTATTTTATTTTATTTTTCATATCTAAGTTGCTCTTTAAATATCATGTGTGTATTGGTAGGTCAATAATGAAATATTGCACAAGACGGCAGCGCTAAGCAGCTGAGTTCACCTGAGATGTAGGAGGAGATGCCAGGTTAACTGATTGCAATTCACACTTCCAGGAATCCAGGTAGGAATCTATAAACATGGTTCAGACCTGCTGGGTCTCTTTTGTGTGTGACCTGGTCGACATTCCTGCAGGGCAAATGCGTAAAGCTGCAGGAAAATAGGGCTTGCATCAGCGTATAGATGACCTCAGAGACGCTATTGGTATGTATAGTTTTCTTGAGTGATAATGATAATTTGTAAACAACATGATATAGAGCTGTGGTGGTACGCAGGTTCGCGGTGATTTTTTGTGGTCGGCGATGTTTGGAAGGGCTGCGCGTTTGTATGTTATATGCTCGATAAATTATTTCATTTTATTATTTAATTTATTGGGCTTGAGCAGTGTGGTGTTAATATTTTGATTAAGGACATTTTTATATTGTTGGTTACCGGTCGTCTTTGACATTATTATAGCGTTTAATCAGATGGTTGATATATGATGGAGTTAGGCAATAATAGTGTGTTTTGTGATGATTATTATCAGTATAAATTGCATGTATGCTTTTGGGGATATATTATAGTCTGGATTTATTATTTCTTAGATTTATACTGATAATTGACCTGATTTATTTGAGACAGATGTTGAGCAGAAGAAAAGCCCAAAGAACTTAACGAGTAGTGATTGGGTAGGTTCTTGCATAGACAGGATAACAATGCACTGCACAAAAAAGCAAAAATGCAGTAAAAAACATTCTTCTATCGATATTGATTCTTATTTTCAGGGGGTTATACACTAAAATAAAAACATACTCATTAACATTGCATTTCTTTTCTGCCAATAGATCCCCCGAAATGTTACACTGTTCCTTTAAGGGTGACACATCGTTGCTCCAAGATGCAGAGCAGTGTAAGGCTTCTAGAGTGAGAGAAAGAGCTAGCCACTTGTATGAAGGCTATCAGTGTGAAAGCCAATTCAGCACTATAGTATGATGCATATCGTACTGTGCATATATTCTTTTCTAAATGTGCACTAAAGGGAAGACGGGCCCGTGGTTTTGTTTGCATAGGCAACTTGGGATGTTGTTGTAGCCTAATCATATGCATTTAAAGCAGTTGTCTTTAAAGTGTAAATCTTACCTCCCCGTGGAGTTTGTGAAAGTGATTCTAGAGAGACGTGGGCAATGTGTAGGAGAAATGGCGAGGCTACCTGAGGATATCTTTTAAAGATATCTTCACCGGCAATGGACCTCACTGACAAAACAAGAAACTTAAATTACCAAAGAAATTGCTTTAACAACCCTGCTCACATTGTTGTTGTCCATCACCTAGTTTCCTATTCTGTGTTGTCATATCTTGCTTATGTCACCTCTACTAGCAAGGCTCATCTGCCCTCAGAGATACAGCAGCAAACAAGACAGTGTGGTGGATGGTAGTTAAGTAAATTGCAGTAGTGACAAATTCAACTTCTGGGTCCTGTGCTGTTTCTTGAAGCAGATCAAGGCATCATAGAGTAAAATTAAATTCCTCAAGGGGAAAACAAAAGACTTTAAGACGCCTTTAAGCACACTGTGCTGTCAGACGTCTCCAAGTTCCAAGTGTAAGAAAAACTGTTATCATTTTTTTGGGATCAGCATTCTAGATAGATAAAAAGATTAAATTGTTTAGACCACATTATGTGCAGAAAATATTCAGTCATTCCAAGTCAATCAGATTGAAGAATGACCCAGAATGACACACAGTCAAAGACAACAAAAAGATAATATTCAACTGCAGTGTGCAAAGTGCAATGGCTATTGCAAGTTTTTCAGACCAACACAGGCACTTAAGAGGTCTCTCAGAAATGTCAGATCTGCCGTGGGTGTCTATCTGATTCATGTGCGATAACAGCAAAGGCCATAGCTGCCACAGCAGAGGACGTGCTGTTGTTGTTGCAAACATCATGAACAGAGAAATGGAAAATCAACACACTCTAGTATACCAATGTCTACTGTAGCACAATGAATAGACCCGCAGTACTGTAAAGTAGGGATGCCCCAATTGTGAAATTCTGGGCTACCGATACCGATGTGTAAAAAACAATTTGGCCGATAGGCGATACCGATACCAATGGTTTTGATTATTTAGTTTTTGCTGTTATTTATTCCCCTTTTGTGCCAGGGAAACAAAGACCTCTTCATTATATAAAAAATAATAAATAACTGAGCTGTTTAAAGTCATTCAGCATTTCATGACACTGGCTTATGAATGAGCACAAATTCAATTATAAAAAATGATGAAACAACTTTTATTAAACCATGAAAAATATAGATATTTTTTATATTATTTTAAATAAATGCTTCAAAAGCCCTTTTAGCTGCTATACAACTACCTACTCAATGAGAAGACTGTTTCAGTACTTACACAGCCCATCAAAAATATTTGCTTTGTGAAACATAAATTAAATCTAAACGTAAATGCGATTAGAAACATAAGCAGTGTTTTCCACACATAGACTTTACTCGGGCGGGCTGCCCATATTTTAACGGCTAAGTGTATTTGGCGACATATTTAAGCATTTTTCTTTTTTATCCGTCTGAGAGAACGAATTATTGATGTTTGTAACATGATGCGAAAAGTATTGTTTCTAAAGTCTCAGTCATCATAAAGTATGTGTTCACTGAAATTATAAGCACTGGACAACCATATTGTTGACCTCACCCCAACCGTATCCTGGCCCTATTTCTAACCTTAATGCAGACAATAATCGTCTGCTACATTATTGACTATCGTAAAAAACTTAATGTACTTTTTTAGAGCTGGAAAACCCACCTGCTAACAGCCATTCAACGGCATCACCCAGATGTGCCGATCACCGGGATGATAAATGTTTGAGTGCTTTGAGTGTTTAAATATAGCTGTGGTGGAACTAGTTGAAACACTCCTCCTGATGCACTAGTTTTATTCTTTATTATTCTTTGTATTTTGGTATTTTCAATTTCATAGCATAAGAGATGCTTTTCAGTTTTATAGCTGTTGCTTTTGGGGAAAGTGTTCAGTATTCGTCATACAGCGTAAAAGTACTAAAGTGTTTGAAATGTTCCTTATTTTCGAATGAAAATAGTTTACCAAAGTTGCCAGCGGGCAAAATGTTACCTCAGTCCCCAGCAAGAGGATTCAGCCTGTCTTTGACACTTACACGACTGTCTGTTCAAAATAGATGAAAAAGAATGTATCCTTTTTTCCGCTGTACTGAACTCACACCAAAGAGTGACTTCTAAACTTGGGTATGAACTGACTTTTGTTTACCGTTACGTCCCTAAACTAAGCATTCCATTAGAAAAGAAGCCCTTGCAGAAAAGCATTCTGTTTATCAAGACTTTAACTAGTTTATCAAACTTATAAACCAGGGACTTAGTGGCTTGTGTAGTTGTTTCAGTTGAGTCAATTCTGTGCATTGATTTTTGATCTCAGGGTTTAGTTCTGTGGTACCTTGAGTGTATAAAGTTGACAGAATTTGCTTGTTCATTATAGGTATCTCAGCCCTCTGTTGCTACATTGACTCCTGTTGTCTTACTGCTTTGCAAAATAATTGCCTCTCAGAAAAACAGGTAGGGTCTCTCTCAATGGCCTTAAAGGGCTTTATTGTGGGATTGATTTTTTTTACCTTTACATTCCATACTCGCGTGGAGAGAAATATGTGACCATTTTAGTCTCCAAAATTTGCATTTCAGCCATCAGAGGTAAAAATATCTAGATTTTCTGGAACCCAAACACAAGTTTCAGACAAACACAATACAAGCTCATGAAATCTGCTTTCTATGTAGTACACTGTGTATCCAAATGACATTACAGGAAACTAAAGTGGAGTGCTGTTCATGTTTTTACATTCAGTCAAATATGATAATATGATAATTCTTGAACCGCAAGTGATTAACCTTTCAGCAATGATGATGTCACAATAGAATTTCCATTGGATGAACCATTTAATTATAGTCACATTAGCAAACTGTATGTGCATGACCAAGATTGGTGGTCGAGTTTGTCTGCTGTTTACAATTATAATAGACAAAATACATATACTAGGGATGTCCATAATTAACCGTTTAACCGACATTAAGCATTTTAACCGATTAACGCTATCGGTTAAAAGAAATGTAAATAATGAACTCAAAAGCTGAACGACTCAGAGGAGCGGCTCGTCACTTTAAGGAGAAAAGCTGGTCCACCTTAACAGCCCACCTTAAGAGGCGGAGCCAGACTTGCAGGATACAGGAAGTCGGCTCCGGTCTCTGGCTCGCTTGAGCGGAGCGGAGGAGTTGTAGTTTAGTAGCATTTATTCACCGACAAATAAACTGTACACACACTGCTACACCTACGATCAGCTAGAACACCACCAACAACCTCACACTCACCACCAACACACACACGGTCTGTTGGAAACTCACTAAAGTTACACAGACTACGTGTGCGGTGGCAGTGAGCACGAAGCCTCCGGCAATGCTAGAGCTGCTAACGTAGCACAAATACACACACCGTTTGTTGGACACTCGCTAAAGTTACGCCAGGCAGACACACAGCTGACAACCTGCTAAACTAAACTAAATGTGCGCTGGAGACTTTTACTGGGAAAGTGGTAGCTGGTACACCGCTGCATGCGAGGCACGAATCTTGTTGGTTAACGGTTAATAATCGGTTAACGAGGGTCGGTTATCGGTTAAGAACATTTTTTTGAAAATGAGTATCCCAAACAAAAACACCTACGTTTTTAAGCACATAGACTATATGTGTAACACATGCTTAATGGAGCTTGCTGTTTGATTAAGAATAAAACCACTTCCTCCAAGAGGAGTTGTTTTCTCTCTCCACATGTACAGCTGAAACTGTATGTATAATTGAGATAGTATGGCCACTGTATGCATGAAGGATGTGAGTTTTAATTGAACTAAACAATTTTCGGTCCTGAACATTTGGTACTTTCAGTAACGATAAAACTATTCCTTTGCAATGATTTCATTTTAATTTGATGGAAAATTGAACTTGAAATTAGAGAAGTGCATTGTTATGTCACCCACATTGGTGATCACTGTATTTCCAGTACATACTCCATTATCCCATTTTGTCCATTTATACAATTCTGGTCTGCATTTCTTTCTCAAAAAGTGTTGTTGAATGAGAGAGCCAGGAGAGACATATAACACTGTAGACAAATGAAATTTTATGGGCAAAGCATAAAAAAACAAAAGAAGATACACACCATACATCAGTATTGTCCTCAGGCATATTGTTGTCTTATAACAAGCAATGACAGGCCTTTACTTGTGTTTGCCGTCTTTATTCTTTTGCCTTTAGGAGAAATATTCTGAGCTCATTCCTGTTTGGTTATTTTAGAAGGATGACTCTCAGTGGACTTTTATCAGATCTCCTGAAGGAACTTGTATTTCCTGTCATCATCCAGCCACACATTAACAGCTGAGCATTGCCTTATCAATAACTTCAATCAAATCAGTCAAATTAATGTTGCACATTTTGCCTGCAGTGCTGACGCCATCATGGTATCAGTTACAAATATGGCTGTCGATTGATTAAGATATTTTATCGCGATTAATCGCGTGATTGATCATAATAGATAGTGATTAATTGCAAATTAATCGCACATTTTTTTATCTGTTCAAAATGTACCTTAAAGGGAGATTTGTCAAGTATTTAATACTCTTCTCTCGTGGGAGTGGGCAAATATGTTTCTTAATGCAAATGTATGTATATATTTATTATTGGAAATCAATTAACAACACAAAACAATGACACATATTGTCCAGAAACCCTCACAGGTACTGCATTTAGGATAAAAAAAATATTCTCAAATCATAACATGGCAAACATTGGTACCCATAGAATGCATTTTCATTCACATATCTTGAGGTCAGAGGTCAAGGTACATCTTATAGCCATGCCAGTTTTTCCTTGCCAAAATGTAATGTTAGTTTGAAGCATTATTTAGCCTCCTTCACGACAAGCTAATGTTACATGGTTGGTACCGATGGATTTCTTAAGTTTTTCTAGTTTCATATCATGCCAGCATCTTCAGCTTTAAAAGCTTTTAAAATGAGCCCGCTACAACCCCAAATTTGCAAGCTGTGTTAATGCGTTAAAGAAGTTAGTGGCATTAAAACAAATTTGTGTTAACACATTATTATTGTGTTAACTTTCACAGCCCTACTAATACTATATTTGATATACTATATACAGTAGTATTTAGCTCTGTATGTCTTCTGGAAAATCTACATTTGTCGCGTTAAAAAGAATTCATGTTAACTCGTTATAATCGCGTTAACTTTGACAGCTCTGGTTACAAAAAAAGAAAAAGACAGTTACATGCACAACAGTACATGTTGACACCACAATGTTGAATGTTAAGTCTGTGGATTCAGTTTTTGAGGGAGAGTTGTTCATTTTACCCAACAATTACATCACTAATGTTGGACCATAGGTAACAAAGAAAATCTATAAAAGTTGTGGTTTTCCCAAAGCAGCGCTTTGAGCGGAGCATGATTTTAGAGCAACTGTCAGAAATATGTCACATTTTAGCGAGAGTGCCGCACTTCAAACTGGTTTTTCAATATTATCAGCAGCGGGAGCCATGAGCAGCCACTCCCAGGGGTGTGATGCCGTCTTTGTCTATTATGATACTTTTGACATGATGGCTTGTGTAATGGATTATTGACCTACTGTTCTATATGAAAACTCTGAAAATGCTCACTTTGAAGACAATAGTTCCCCTGTTCTATTTTATTTTCCTCTGTACCTGTCTCCCACTGCCTAGTCCTTATCCGTTCCAGAGATATTTAAATCATGCAGTAGCAGAGAGGGCAGCACAATTAGATTTCTCTCATGTTTAAAAGAGGCTGGGGCCGTTTTCTTTTCCTCCCCCCAGTCCAAATCTGATTGAAATACACTGTTGCTTGGAGCATTAAGTGTGGCATGGTAATTCAACTGTTTCTCAGCTAACTCTGAGGTATCTCAGTATTAAAAGTGGGTTGCGGGGGAATACAGATGTGTAGTAGTGCTATATAAGTGATGCATGAAGTCATTTTCACCAAGGGCAAAAGAGTCATGCGCTAGAAATATGGTTGCGTATGGGGGAAATGGATGTGTATTTGCATGCACTACACACAGAGCTGGACCATGCAATGAATATATTGCTGTGATTGTATACCTTGAAAAATAAACACTGAAATATGAAGTTTTGTTAAAGGTCAATCTCAAACAATAGAGGTTAACTACAATTACCAACATCCCACTAACCCAAATAACATAAGAAATGCCTAAAACAATACAGTACAGTAAATGAGTACAGTGGAAACTGCTTATAGTGATCACAGTTACAGTGAT
Organism: Sebastiscus tertius; assembly: GCA_916701665.1. Taxonomy (NCBI): domain Eukaryota; kingdom Metazoa; phylum Chordata; class Actinopteri; order Perciformes; family Sebastidae; genus Sebastiscus; species Sebastiscus tertius. Next base: position 70,349 of record CAKAOH010000738.1, on the reverse strand, counting down.
CAACCGCTTATGTAGAGCAGGAAGCTTGGGACAGAATCATTCCTATACAAATGCTGTTTAACTACTTCACTTAGTGCTGACCCGAATACTTCGAAGCTTCGACCGTTGCCATGATGTTTGACCTCCAAATCAGTATTTGAATGCTTTGTTTTTTACATTTTAAATTCTCCTATATATAAAAATGTATATTATATACATGTATGCATTAGGAAATAATGTATAAATCCCTAAGTAGCCCACAAAATAAGGATTAACATTATTAATTTTCAACAGCTGTTTATTGTGTAAACGGGGGGAGATGGAGACATACAGACGGAACAACCTGCTGTGCACCGCTGCTCCGCGAAGCTTCCAATACCTTTGAATCGTTCTCACCAAAGCTTCGAAGCCCAAAGAATGGTATTCGAGACAGCCCTAGTAAACACGTAGTCTGCTTACATTGTTCATTTAGGGTCTTTTCATACATGAAAACATATGGAAAAACATTTTAAAACTACGTTAGACTAACGTTAATTGAATTTTTGGTTTGTTTTTTTACTTTCCCCCCGTGATACTTTGCCTCGCGGACCGTCTGCTTTCCGGCTGGATACTGGCTGGTCATTTTCTCTGAATAAAAAATGAATGTGCACGGGTAAAGCACCTGTGGCTGAAGCCGCCCTCATCAAGTGGATTGATAATATCTGTTCATATAATGCCAACCAAAGTGAAACTCTGCCGACCGACTCCTCGGCACCGCAGTGCCGGCAGCTCATGCAGCGTCTGTCTCCCTCCATGCCGCTACTGGGTGAGCGAGCGAGGAGCCCCGGCAAAGGGGCGCCGTTCTGCATGCACGTTCATGTTGCAGAGCCGGCCAAAAACAGCAACCCTTGGTGAGGGAAAAGGCAGAAGAATTGGCAAGGAGTCACTTTCATTACTTTGTATACTTGCAATAAATATATAAATGTAATTTCGATGGTAATCTGCATGAGAAATGATGCCCAACAACAGAAATTTGGTTATAATAATCATCTGCTTATAGTGATCAATTTGACCCGGACAGACGTGATCACTGTAAGCGGTTTCCACTGTAGTTGCAACTCTGAAGGTTATTTTCTTTGTGTGTTACAAATACACAAACTTAGGGATCTATTTTTGGGTCCCACCATCAGGGACTAATGGACTTCCTCCATCTGGCAGGAGAACCAGAGTTGTGACAGCCTCTTTTACACTCACAACTTGAGCCCAGGAAATGAGATGAAAAAAGGAAATGTTGATTTCTGTGAGCTTGAGAAGTTGGGTTCAACATTCAAGTCTTGGCAGTAAAGCGTCTTTGGTGTGTACAGTGATCAACACTATAATCAGTACCCGGGGATTTTGAATTTGGCATTTCAGAGCACACAAGTACATACAATGAGCCTGTGTGCTGACGCCAGAGTTTGTGAAATGGAGTCTTGCTATCGTGTGCCACATAGCCTGAAGCCAATTACAAAAGTTTGTTGTCATTTGCTTAATATTTTAGAGAAACATCTGATTCTGCGTCATGTCACTGTAGAATTATGTTGTACCTCCAATATGGGCATTAAATAAAGAAAAACTGAATATCAGTAAATGAGCAGGCTGGGTAGAGACTTCCATACATCTCATTAAACCTGTAGTAGCAGAATGTTTTTGCCATCGTTGGACAAAAATTCCATAATAACCTTTCAGCATATTGTAATTCAAGAGTTCTGAGAGAAAACTAGACTTCTGCTCCTCCTCATGGCTCTGTTTTCAGGCTTTAAAACAACTAGCCCGTGACGGGAGACTTTAAACCAATCACAGGTCATTTCAGAGAGAGAGCGTTCCTATTGGCTGTTCATTCACCGGAGGCAGCTGTCAATCACTCGCAAACTCTGATCAAACGGTCAAACTAGGCAACGCTGATCAAATAACAATCAATATTCTGTTACTGTAATGCCTATTTCTCTACTCAAATGTTTTCAGAAACATCTTGTAGTGTACTGTTAGTGTGCTCCGGCTGGTGGGCGGTGCTTGGTATTTCCTCAACTGATCTCAACATGGCTGCCGGCTCACAAATTTTTTTTCATTTTACAGCTAAACAGTATACTACAAGATGTTTCTGAAAACATTTGAGGAGAGAAATAAGCATTACAGTAACAGACTATTGATTCATATTTGATCAGCGCTGCCTAGTTTGACCGTTTGTTCGGAGTTTGCGAGTGATTGACAGCTGCTCATTGGGTCTGATTGTTTGTTTTCCTCAGGTTTGTGAAATCTTGCAGATGCCATTAGGAGCACCGGAGGACACCGAAGGACACATGATTTTTTTCAGATTACCTGTCTCATGCACTACCGTCAGGATATAGTGGCCATTTTATAAAAATGACTTTTTTAATCGTATTTGCTCCAATCTCGCCTACTGCTGCTCTAAGAGACATGACAACATAAAACCATACATCAACGACATCGTTACTCTGGCAAGGTTGAACTAGCTCCTACAATCTCCATAGTACACTGAGGATCAGGAAGAAAGACTGGGTTTTAGTAAGTAGTCCGCTGTGATAGGAGGTGAGGTGAGGTTGCATATGATGTATGGATTGTTCTATCTGTAATGATATTCAGCTGAATAAATGGTCTCAAGGATAATCAGCTTCAGTCAATATAATCTCCCTGTGAAGGTCTTCATTAATCTTACAGGCTATGGCTAATCATGTCCGTCTACTTGAGTCCCCATGAGCATCTCACCTACTTACTGTATGTTATTCTAATTAATTTTTCACACCACAGACGTCCAGAGGCTGCAGACGAACCCGAAGACTCGCACATTGTCTCCTGTGCTGTGCCAAACCAATGACCTAATACAAGTGGATGAGTTTCTCCCTATTTCCCCAGGTCTCCCCTCTCTCCGCTTAAAACATGTCATCTTCCCTTAGTCTCACCTTCACCTCTGCTGTTAGTTAGTTTGCATGTCCCCTTGTCTCAAAGCCATGCAAGTCTCCTCAGTTGGTCATGCTTCCTGATAATTTACACTTTATTTATTGCAATTATTTCTCCATAGTACGCCAAAAGGTCATCTCCATTTAAGTAAAGCCACAGTCTAACATATGTATGATAATAAGGACAAGGTAACAGGAACGTTTGGCTTTTTGGTCTTTTGTTCAGGTATAAAATGGCCCTCGTCTCCTTTGGTGATGTTATCACGGAGGTGGTGTTAAGACCTGAAACGATCACCGACGGCAATGCTCTAGAGCTCCCTAAAATGCAGCAGGTGCAGCCCTTTCAACAACAATGAGTGTTTCTGATTTTGCGCCCTCTGAAAGATAGGGATCAGTGGGATCTGCAAGGGTCATTGCTTTTATCAGATGAAGGTGACAGCTGACAAGACCAAGTGCCTGTCGGCTTCAGTAGTCAAACAAACAAAAGAGGCTTTTTTTTTCAGTATTCTGTATTTGTCGGGGTTTAGCCTCAGTCTGCAATGTTATCTTCCTGGCAAAAAGGAAATGGACCTTTTATAACTTGCATTCGACAGAACAATATGCAATATGTTTAGGCTCTTGACAGAATATCCCTGTATGATGTATAACACGGGTGCAAACTTGTCACCTTTCAACTAAAATAGCCATTTTGAATCCAAAATCTGGGTCCTTTAAGGTCTGTATTGTTCAGAAACCCCGTCAGCATCTGGCCGCTCGGGCCTCGCCCTTGCTTGCCCCTGTCTTTCTGTCCCTAGTGATTGTAGGTGGGGTTTCCTCTATCCAAATATCCCCAGCTACCAGTTTCTTTAGTTGGGGTCAACCTTGTAGACAAGATTTGTTACTGGCTTACCGGTTTAGTTTGGCTACATCAAGTATAATCCAATATAACACCTTCCACCTCCACTGACATTAAGACAAGATAAGATTGATCCCTTGACGGTAAATTTGGTAATACCATTGTTTTTCTTTTTTACAATCGCTAACATCCTTTTGTCTAATCTGTAGTCACATTTTCAAAACTCTAAACACAATGAACATAACATGTGGACCAGACAATTAACACAATTCATGTTGTTTCCACAGAATATGCAGTCAATTAACATATTTCTAAAATGCTTCAATTGTTTTTACAAACAAGCTTACCCAATACCAAAACTGTGGATCTTTCCTGTCTCATATACAAATGCTTGCTCACAGCTTGCCAGAAATGAAATGTTTAAAACCTTAAATGCAGTGTAGAGCCTCTTCTACTACAAAAACAGCAGCTCAACAGCTATACTGAAACAGCTGAAAAGCATTTTTGAATGAAAATGAAGATCATTGAAACATTGAGAAATAGCTGATTTACTGTAAGTTGTGTAAAATAGACCGCCAGAGATGGATAAGGAATGCCAAGTTTATCCAAGGTGAATAGCGAGAGACGACATACAGTAAGATGTGATGTGGGCAAGAACATGTGGCCAAATGCTGAAGATCATATATATTACATATATATTAGAACAGGACTGTGCATTTTTGTCACCCCCCCCTCTGTACCTTTTTTCTGTATCTTATTTTTACACATTTGGAACCAAAGGCCATGTATGTTGGATTTTTTGTTGATCACTGGCAAAAATGTCATGTTGTTAATACAGCTTTTACTGCAGCAATACTGTCACTTACTATTTTTTTCCACTGTGCATTCTATACATTAAAGACGACTCATTCACTTTTAGATAGCGTGGTGCCAGAAAGGCACACGTTTGACACTCAATCAAATCATGTAGAGTGGTTTACAGTAAAAGGAAACTGAATTATGAAAACAATGGATTTCATAGTATCTATTGTATGCAGGTAGAATTGAAACATGAAAAGTGTTGCAAGTTCTGTAATGCCATCAACTGTCAGTATTTTGAAAGCCGGTGTGCTATGATTGAATATATGTTCCTCTTAGATAGGAAACGTGCTAGTGTTTTGAATTTGACATTGAGCATTAGGGTTTGCCTTGTTTTGATCGAGTTAGTGTATGTAGAATGTTTTTTTCACATTTTGAAATGTATATTTGGTATTTAATGAAGAAATGTAGTTTTGATTATACGATTAACTATTTGGCTAATTGTGTGATGTAGGTGTGTTTAGAAGAGTTTAGAATCTTAAATATAGGTAAACGCTTGTTAGCAATTGAAAATGAAATTGTAAAGTGAAAGGGGATGGAAAGAATATTGAAACACCTTTTTAAAATGATGCACACACATGTACAATTAAGCAGCACCGCAAAAAAACAGCCTTCAAACTAATCATTGAGTCAAATCTGACACTGTGGCAATATAATTGAATATGTCAGAATTGTGAGAACCTAATCACAAAGCCATAATCATATTACAGAACATTATAGCTGCTTGGCTCAATGGCTTTGATAATGTCACATACTGTATGCACAGTGATAAAACAGTCCTGGTGAATTCTTTATGGCTTAGGCCGGTCTGAATCAGCAGCGAAAGGGTTGCTTTATCGCTGCGACCCAGTGTGTTATTGGTAGGGTTTTTGTGTGGTCCTCTACTAGTTTTATCCAATTCACTTCTCTTTGTCCAGTATTGCTTCGGGCTGGGAATCTCCAGGTATCCATTTGATCTTCAGGGTGCTGTGATTCAGTTAGAAAATGATTTCTTTGTATTGATACATGTCAATCTTTTGTTTCCATTTGTTCATGTACAGCAGGGGTTCTCAAACTTTTGGGGACCAGGGACCCCTTACAGGGTAGAAAATAGTCCGAGGACCCTCTCATAATCGTAACATCGATTAAGCATATATGTTTAGTTCCACTTGTACTCTTAAATGCCATTGGACCTATTTTTTTTGTTTTTAACCTAAGTACTTCAGACTTGTTTGATAGTAATAAACAGAAACACATTTCTATCTGAATCATGTTAATACCACTTTGTTTTGCCCTGATATTCGGGTGCTTTGTAATCAGATGTCGCTTTAGCTTGGCCGACTTCACGGCTTCGTTCGCTTGCACCTGAAGACACATGACGCATTTTGGTCTCCCGTCGCTGTCGCTAGATATAACGTCATATTTTCTCATTTTAGCCAGTTTGGGCTAAGCTTCATTTGATGATGTGGATGGCGCAAATATTTCTCCATGCTCGCCAGCTAGCTAGCTAAGCTAAGCAGCAGCAGCAGCAGGAACGGTTTGTTGCGCCCTGAGTGAAGTGACTGATTCATGACAGATTGTTTTATTTGTGCAAATTGTCCCCATCTGTAGATATGCACTTTTTATTATACAACACAATGTTATAATTCATAGCAAATAATTTCACGGAGCCCGTGGTCTCCCGGACTCCACTATGACAATCACTGCTGTACAGTATAACCACATTCACAATAACTATATAACTATAGTAATAACTATAATCATAATCATCAATCACAAATAAAGTCACAAATAAGTCAAACAAATAAAGTCCTGATGAATTTACTTTATATTATAATTCATTACCACAGCAGAAGTATGCCAACTGGCATTGTGATGGTGTGGCATGTCTACTGCTCCCATCTAGTGCCGTGAGAGAAGTGAGCCTTTTGTCCTGACAGTATTTTGAATGTTGACTAAATGAAGTCAGTGCAGCTGTCATCTTTTAACAGGATCAACTTATGTTATAACAAGCTGTTTCCTTGTCATCCGCTGCTTTTCTCAACCACACTGCAATTGTCAGAGAGATGCCGGGTTGTGCTGTCAAAAGTCCAGCCTGCTGCTGACAGTTTGGTCTCAGTCAGATAAAACAGCTGTAAATTATGTTCTGAACTCTGCTTTGATTTTAAGAAATATCTATTTTCAGTGTGAGAAACAGGATGATTAGTGGGACTTGAGCCCCACAATCCAAATGTGTATGGCAGCAGTGGAAAGGTTTGTGATTGTGGTTAACAATTAAATGTTCATTTTCCATGATTAATCATTCCTTCTTTGATGATGCACATAGCCAAACCTTTGCCACCAGGGAGTCCCACGCTCACTTCTCAGTATTGGTTAAATGAAGTTAAGATATAGCTTGCATCACATTTATTATTTTTGAATCAATAACCTTGTTATCTCCTCCATTTCCTGAAAAATATGACTGCACCGCAGTGACAGAGGGGAGTTGGCAACTAGAGTTGTTCCGATACCGATAGCAGTAATAGAAATGCGTCCGATACTGCCCAAAATTTGGTATCGGGTATCAGCAGTAACGCCAGTCTTTGCACCGATCTGATACCATAATTTACAGAAAAAATCAACTTGTTTAATCTGAAATTAATTCTGCTTCGCCTCACTGTGCTGTCGCCCTGGATGTATCATGGCTGCCACTGGCAACTACTGATTTAGAGCAGTGAAGAAGAACTGATTGGAGGTAGTTTGTCACGTGACAATGGCAAACAACAACAGTGTGGTTCTAGTGGAGAGTGTAACGGTAGTCAGAGCGAGGAAAATATCGGCCATTTGGCAACATTTCACAGTGGAAAATCCAACAAGTAAAACTACGATATGTACGGTATGTAAGGCCTCTGTTTGGAGGGGTGGCAGCACCCTGGTAGGATGAGTGACTATTGCAACCTGCAGTATGTTTTAGCACACATTTATTAAGAGTAAGTTCTATTGCATTCATTCTCTGTATGTGTTTGTTCATGTTTTACAAAGGTTTTAACCTGAGCCAGGCCATCCAACAAAGACAGTAATCATATCACATCCATACATGGTCAGCAGTAAACAGCTGTTAAATGATACTAATAATAATACTACTACTACTGATAATAATAATAATAATAATGATGATAATAATAATAATAATAATAATAACAATAATAATTACTGTATGTATTTTTTCATCACGCTAGTATCGGCAAGTTCAGGTATCAGAATCGGTATGGGGAAGGGGAAAATGGTATCGTAACTTCTCTATCGGTTACTGACACTCTGGTTGAATTTGGAGTATTGTGTGCCAGTGCTGAATTGTTCAGAGGAATTTTGATTTTTATAAGAATATGTCATTTGCCTTTACATTGCCAAAGAAAATTGCAAAAAACATAAATAAATAATAAAAAAAAAGATTTTGTAATGTAAAAAGTACATGCTGACAAAATAAAAGAGGAATTAAACCCAGTAATTCCCAGTAAATCAAAACATGGCTTTTGAGAAATGGCATCAATTACTGAATACAGGGACTAATTAGATATTAGGAAACGAATTGTTCAGCAAAACCGCTGTTCAGCATCTTTTAAATTTTAGATAATTGGTATGGCATGTTACATGCACAATGTGAGACATACATGTGCTTATACAGCTACATTTTAGGTGCATTGACGTCCACCCAATAGGCTACAACAGGAAGAAGTAGTTGCCCAACCGTGGGCATCAGCCGTGGGAATGTGGTTGACACCTCAATCGAGCAGATTCTCAGCGAGATAAATGATTTTAACCGACTGCCAACCAACTACTAATTGCTTTGCTTATCAATTTTCAAACTCACAATACCTTTAATTTCAAACAGAGTTCCAGATTCTCCCCCTCATAATATGTAACACAGTAATTGCCCGCTCTCCATTTGTAGATAGGAGTATTTTTTGCAGCTGACAAGTCCCCAAGGGCACATAATTATTTCTCAGTTTTGTTCAGTTCTTTTATAGCACTTTATCATGCAGTGCAAAAACACTCCCACCCCTCCTTTGCAGAACTCTGATTAGACTCTTGCTGAGCTTCAAGCTTCTAGGCATTTGCATTTTTCTTTAAGCATTACATCCGAACAGAAATGGCTCCGTATCGTCCGTATTTCCAGCTATTTGTTTTAGCTGTATTGTACAGTTGCTTTGGGAAATATGTATTGATGATCAGCTGTCATGGGTGAACTAATTGTGTGTGTAATCTGGAGTTGTTACATTTATAGTATCATAAAAGACACATTATCCTACATAAAGTGGACTGAATTCCTCAAAAGTAAGTAGCGGAAGAATACGGTGACAGAGATGAGTAGTGACAGCTTCAGTTGTAGTTTACATTTCAGAGAGGATATTATTCTGAACCTCTGTGGACTCTTAGACTTTAAAAGAAGCTGTTTCTCTCCTCTTCTGTTACGCCTACACTATCTTATTCAATTTGAGACTTTGATGATGTGATTTTCAGAATATGCAGTGTCTGTTGTACCTTGTAAGAAGTGCATATTTTCACCTTATGCCGGGATCAGACTACAGGATATTTTTGTCTGTGACGATGGTCACCATGTCAGATCTAACGATCACAGCGCCATAAACCCTTGCAGTGCTATAAACCCTTGCAGTGCCTTGACTGGCAAGACTACACGTATGACCACGACCAATCATGGCACGTCGTATTCCACGATCATGCGCGAGTTCAGACGTCATCGGGGAGGTGGTTGAAGCAACTGTCGATCATGGTGACAGAAGCGTTGTGTGTGATGCTGGCGGTCTTGTGTTGCGAAAGGAAAAAGAAAAGAAAGAGAAAAGGGTTGTGCATGCGCTCCTGGGTGGCACAGAGGGGACGGTACGGGCAGTCCATACTTCAGTAAGTTTTGTTTTCCCACCTGACAGCAGCAAACTCGCCATCCCTCCTCCTTTTCTCCATGTTTGTTTACCAAGTGATTTGACTGCGACTGCGCGCTGGAGAGAGCACCTGATTGGTCAACGCAAAGGAACACGTCGTTGGAGATGTCACACTAGACGTGTCAAGACAAAATTCTGACAGGCTAGACTTTTCTTCGGGGTGTCGTGGGGCGTCCCAGACGTGGCGTTGGTTGTCGTGTACTATGACACACTACACGAGATAAGAGGATCGATTTTCGCACACGAAATTCATTTATCGTTCCCGATCCCCTATGACAGCCTTGTCGGGCTATAATTGGGCTGATATCGTGTAGTCTGAACCGGGCATTAGGCATCGGAAACACCTTTACATAGTACCTCTATATGCTAGATGCTCCAGAAAAAGACTGTTTGGAAGCCAAAGGAGAAAGGCTCCTCACATGTTTTCACATCAGAAGTCAGTTTGTGTATTTATTAATTAAATGTAATTTCACTTCTTTATAAAAAGGTGTCTTGGTGGTGATTTGGAAAATGATTTTTCCATTAAGTGGATATTTGGCTTAAAGAGGAATTGATATAGGCTCAGCGAGGCTTCAAAGCTCCAAATCTACACCTTGTTGCCTGGATGTGGATTTTTTCTTCAGAAATATAATACATCACAGATACCATCCCCGTGTTTTTTCAACAGTACATGTATTTTTCTGCAGACTGAAGGAAATGCATTCTAGGTTTTTTTCCACCTATTCCGCTCAGAACTGTCTCTGAATCGTGACGCCTCCTTATCCTGCTGTCTCTACTCTTTGTTTCTGTTCAGAAGGAGTCTTTCCTTGTAGAATTCTAGTGTGTTGAAAATTATTCTTAATATAGTGGTAGTCTCCTCTCAGTTCTATAGAGGAGGAGGATAGTACAGAGAATAGTACTAGACTATAGATTACAGAGGTATTTAAATGATTCTTTCTCTCCATTTGGAGCTTGATTTCTGATCATTTTCCAAATATACATCAGAGACAATATTATTCAGGACACATTTTTGTCACCTTTGAGTAGTAGTCCAAGAAACAGTCCAAGTCATGACTATAGTCAAGTCAAGTTTATTTATGTAACCCAATATCACAAAGTTGCCTCAAGGGGCTTTACAATCTGTATAGAATACAACACTGTCTGTACTAGACTTTCCATTTGGGTAAGGAAAAACTGTTTACTAATTCATAGTAATGCTATAATTTCTGTTATTTTGTCAGTAGATTGTGTAATATGAAATAGTTAGTTTATAAATTCTATATTTAATCATAGCTGATAAGAGATGATAGCAAACACATGAGGATAACATTAGTACACTATTTATTATCAGTTTATTGCTGCACACATAACATTTTATATACTATATTAAGTATTTGTTGGTGATTACCATGTGATCTGTAAACCTTTAAGAAATCATTTGTAAACCATCTATAGACATTACATAGACAGATGCACCAGAAACCAATTATTAACCATTAACAAAGTATTAACTATCCATCTAATTGATGTTTTTAGATGCTTTACAAAGTATTTATTAACCATTTAACAAATCATCAGTTGTAACTTTATAATAGCATCCAAATAATGCTAATAGATGCTTTACAAACCAATTATTAACCATTAACAAAGTGTTACAAATCTATCTATGTAATGTTTATATATGTTTTAAAAACAATTTCTTTAATGATTACAAATAATATCTTAATCATTAACAAATACCTAATATAAAGTATATACAATGTTATAATGTGTGCAACAATAAACTGTTAACATAACATTTATTTACTAATAATTAGTAAACATTATTAATTATCATTTCATATCAAGTTTAATTATTTATCAATGTACCATTTATAAATGATGTTTATTATAAAGTGTTACCGATGAACATCATAAAATGACAGTATATATGATGTAACCCTTCACTGTGTTTCACCTTTTTTTTCCCAGACTTTGCCAGAGCTGTTGCAGCACGGCCTATATCATATGCAGCGGTATTACGAATGAAACCATACAGCTCGTCAGTGCTCAACTCGCGCGGCAGACCTCGACAACACCACGGCGGTGGGCCGGTGACTCCTGACTGGCCTGCTTTCTCCAGTCATCCCCTGTCAGCCCTGAGTCTGCTCAGCTCTCAAGAGGACTACAGGAGTGAAGGTAAAACTAATGGCGCGGTCAAACCTACAGTTTGTTTGCTCTTGTCTGAACTGAAATGGAAAAGTTTGGGTTTTTTAAAGTTCACATTCACACTTACAAACTGTACATAAAAGTCAAATAACCTCGCAAATAGGTCACTAATAGTGCAATTTGGAGACTCCCTGCATATATTTATTTTGCAGCTTTTGCCAAGGATAATGAACACTTGTGTGCATTTGGCATAATTTACCCGCTGTGGTGTTCATTAGTTAAGAAAACGGAAAGAAGAAGCTGAATACGATTATCTGTAAAGAGTGGTTTGCCTTCAGTTTATTTTGTTAGGAATTATTGCTATCAAATGTCTGCATCTGCCTCCTTTTTGCCAAAAGAGCTTTGCATTTTTTGTGTCATTTCCTGTTATTAGTCCTGGATTACGTCATCATTCAGTTCTGACCAACTGCTTTGCAGTCACATCCTGCAGGACTGAGACCTGCATTTTCAGGAAACCTTAGCGTGTCACAGTTCAGATGACATTGTCCTCACCTGCCAAAATGAACCAAACTAAAACGAGTGGACACTCCAGAGTTGGGGGAAAGAAGAGACATGATTGGTGTGAATGCACTCTGGTGTCTCTGCTCTCTGCCAACACTCTGGCCATCTCTGCTCTCACTTTATGTGTGCAGGCTCCCTGCCTGTTTAGATTTGGTCTGGAAATGAATCTCACCTATCCATCATCACTGTGCATGGTCTGCAGTGACCAGGGTCACGCCCTTTGTGAAATTGAAGTGGGATCATGGCAATATCCAGCTCTCTCTGTGTTCCTGTCAGCATAGAAACTATATATATGATAGATATCTTTGTCAAAAGGGAAGATTTAATACCCCAAAAACAGCATGGAAACACTGACACATATCTACATGGGTCACTTGCTTACATCCTGTATTACTTTTAGAGGACATAATGACACATTGATGCTTTAAAGGTGCTAAATTCAATATTCAGAGCATTAATATAGCAGCAAACAACGGTTTGCTATGTAAAGATATAGAGGAGTAGTGTCTACCTGAGCAGAGAATGAATTCACTCTCCTTCTGTGCGTGTTGTAATTCAAGCTTGTCTGTGCTTTGTTGACATAGCCGGGCCGGCTGCACGTGCCTTTTAGTGCACGTTAGTGCATGTGAGCGTGCCCCACTGGCTAGTTCATGGCCGCCACTCTGCACTGCCTTCATACGCCGTTTACAGCTGATAACGCTTCCCCGATCGACGGCGCCGTTGCGGAAGCGCAGCACCTTCCCTCCGGTCCCCCCCCCCCCACAATAAAGTGTTGTCATATTCTCTCAGTCTTTCCCATTTCTTTCCTTGTGCTTCTCTGCCAGTCTTTTTTACTTTCTGACGGCATTATCACTACGTAGCCATAAAATGCCTTACATCTCTATAACCAAGGTGAGAGTAATGTCTCTCCATTGTCAGTGGTGACAGGAGCATTATACCATTGCACTGGATTGATGTTCAGCGGATGGAATGCATGCCAAAAAGTAATACACCTTTGGTGCCTTAGAGGGGATAGTGCTTTTTTGGCTCTGTGACTGGCAGATGGCCATGGCACCTGAAGTTGAGTGATTTAAAAAAACCTTCTGTGCTTGTGTATGTGTTTGTATTTTATATTCACACACAGACCATATGTCCTTAAGCCCTGAAATCTGTTTTGTGTTTTTTTCATCCGACTCTTTAATGTGTTGCAGGTGGCCACAGCTCAATAATTAAGCAACTAGGTGTCCTAAAAACAGAAGTACAATTAACTTCAATTGCTATTTTTTAGTTAACGTCAATGACATTTATTTAGATGTTTAGACACCTCTAATTGCATTGACATGCTTATACCACAATAATTTAAATCATAATGAAAATAAGATGCCTGTGCTTCAATTGTCCGTTTATTAAAGGAATACTTCTCCAACAAAACCATCATTTATATATCAATTACTCACCTCGTGTTAGCTTGAGTTCTTGAAGAAAACCTTGTTTTTCTTGAATGCCTCCACGGTGAACGGAGAATCAAAAAACGGAGAAAAGTCTTGAGATAGTGACGTAAACGGGGGCTACATTTTTCTTCTCTTTTTTTCCGTTTTTTGATCTCCGTTCACCGTGGAGGGATGTGAGAAAAAACATTTTCTTCAAGAATTCAAGCCAACACAGGGCGGGTAATGTGGTCATTTTGTGGGTGAAGTGTCCCCTTTAACTATTTTGATGTCAATCTAATCCATGGTTAGTTTCACTTGTCCTCTGAAGCAGAAAGCATAGCGTTACTTTTCCTCTGACTGTCGGCTGTATACTATACTGTACATTACTTACTGATTTAGATCAGATTCAACTGAAAAACAGAAGCACGGTGCAGTCGGGGAAAGACAATAACACTCTCTTTGTTGTTTTGGCTTTGTGCTCCAGCACACTGGATTTAAAATGAAACAATAAGTTTGAGGTTTATTAGAGTGCCAACGTTCAGCTTTAATTTGAGGTTGTTCACATTCACATCAGATCAACACTGTGGGAATTGTTGCCCTTTTTTTTTTAATGCTTCAACCTCTAATCTTAGAGTAAAGAAATGATTGGAAAATGTGACACAAAGTGGAACCGGAAGTCATCATATTTAATGATATATAATTCTTTGCCATTAATGACTGCCTGTGGTCTGTGACACTTAGTATTGTCCCATCACATCACAGCTTCCACTTCCTCCTTACAGAATCACTCGAGCGTGCTGGAAGAGCAAAATGACCCCAAAAAGTCCTGGATTCAATTAGAAAAGAAAGTCAAAGTGACACTGAGACACTGAGTCTTGGTGGTTTAAACTGACATTTATTTGTTTGAAATAGAAATGATTTCATCATACTGTACATCATAGCCCATTCCACAAGATAAACGGGGGGCAGACGTACCAAACTGGTATCATTGAATGTATGTTCTGTATGAATGGATAGACAGAGAGCTGTATAAAGAAATATAGAAGTCTAGTGCTATTTGTTAGCACTAGAAAAAATGCAAGCACTGAATTGCTTTTGCTTTATATGCACAGCAAGGTTTGTTAATATCAGTTAATTTTCCTCTGCTGATTAGGGTATTATTTCAAAAGCTTTTTATTTCCCTGTGGAGCAGTAAATTGCTGACAAAGGGTTGGTGAGATTATACATACCCTGAGAAAAAAAGCCATGATTCTGTTTTTGTCATCAGATCATTCTTAAATAGTTCGAAGTACTCAAGACTGGTGACTTGCATTGTTACATTATTTATGTACCAGATGAAATGTAATGCCACCCAAACCCTAAATTCTCAATGTAATGACATCTCTAAACAAACAGCATGAATATCTACGTACTGTAAGACATTCAGCTGCTGTATTGTGCCGTCACAATGAGCACATATGTTTACTGGGCTTATATTCTTCATTAATTAATCATCTCACAGAGAAACAGTTTCTTCTGAAGAACATAAGATTCAGATGTCTTTTGTAGAGTCTGAAATTGTGAGATGCAATATGCTGTACCGAGGAAACCTTCTACAATAAGTGCATCACTTCTATGTTAACAGAAGGCTAGATCAAAGAGGAGAGCACTCTGAAGGAACAGAAGAGAATTGCAACAGGGACTGTCAAGCTGAAAATATATCGATGTGTGGACACATTCGTGCCGAGGAGAGTTCAGATCTTACATGAGAACCACTTTAAATCACCAACAGGAGCAACCTTAGATCAAGAAGCTGCATGCAGCTTAGGTGTAGTTATACTTTTGCTGTAATTATTAAATAGCATTTCACAAATTCAACATTATGAAAGCAAAGCTTGCAATGAACACATTACTGCAAAGACAAAAAAATATCCTAATGTTAATTTTTACGGTAATTTTATTGCGACAACATTCTCGAACACATCCTCTGGCTGCATGCAATTAGCAACTTAAATAATGTATTGCTAGGCAGTAAGGAAATCTCTTTCTTTTAATTGTTGAATTTTTTCTAGGGCTGTCAATCGATTACAAATTAAAATTAATCACACATTTTTATCTATTGAAAATTTACCTTAAAGGGAGATTTGTAGTATTTAATACTCTTATCAACATGGTAGTGGGCAAATATGCTTGTTTTATGCAAATGTATGTATATATTTATTATTGGAAATCAATTATCAACACAAAACAATGACAGATATTGTCCAGAAACCCTCACAGGTACTGCATTTAGCATTAAAAATATGCTAAAATTATATAATGGCAAACTGCAGCCCAACAGGCAACAACAGCTGTTAGTGTGTCAGTGTGCTGACTTCACTATGACTTGCCCCAAACTGCATGTGATTATCATAAAGTGGGCATGTCTGTAAAGGGGAGACTCGTGGGTACCCATAGAACCCATTTACATTCACATCTCTTGAGGTCAGAGGTCAAGGGACCCCTTTGAAAATGGCCATGCCAGTTTTTCCTCGCCAAAATTTAGTGGAAGTTTGGAGCGGTATTTAACCTCCTTTGCGACAAGCTTGTATGACATGGTTGTTACCAATGGATTCCTTCCTTTCTAGTTTCATATGATACCAGTATTTTTACTCTAGCTTTAAAGCTGAGCCCGCTACAACCTAAAAATCGCAAGTTGCGTTAATGCGTTAAAGAAATTAGTGGTGTTAAAACAACTTTGCATTAATAAGTTATTATTGTATTAACTTTGACAGCCTTAATCTTTTTTGTTTTTTTATGCAATTAAAAGTTATTTCTTTGGTCATTTACTCATGCCTTGGACCTACTTGCTTGTCTAATCCCAACTGTTGTCTTTATTTTTTTCTGTCCTAACGATATTGTAAAACATCTTTCAATTTACATTTGTGACAGTGATGTTTTAATACATACCAGTGTCACAAACTGATTGATGTTGTCTGTGATACATGTATATCTTTTATCTTTGTTCCTCTGGGTATTTGTATGATTAATCTTCAAAACACTGTCATGAAAGCCTATTTTATAAAGGGTGATCTGATTCCAATGTGCACGTACCTCTCCACTTTCCATAACCACGGTTATTACCAACTCCTGAAAATGTATCACGCTCTATTTCAATCTGCCCCCCCCTCACCTCCCTACATTCCAGGCACAAAAACAACAGAAGTGTGGCAGCACTCCCTTTGCACACTCCATATGACACATGGATTGCAACCCAGTGTCACAAATGACAAATCATCAGCGCTCCAAATGTCAAATTACTTTTGGGGATACCTGCACTGTGCTATGACATGAACGCTATGAGTAATACAATATTAATGCCCGTAGATAAGAACTAGTAGGAACAGTAGTAGCCCAGAATTTAACAATGTCTGAGTCCCAAATGGGGGCATTTTTTTACCACAGACTTGTTTTGTTTCTTGTAATTTTGCTTCTAGAGCTTGTTATGGAAAAATAAAGGTCTGCCACAGACTATTAGGAGGATAGTAAACAGTGCTGGAGGACTGACAACAAAAGGAGATGGGGTTGCTGGAACATTCCTTCCTTGACAAATATTTTCAGTGATGGGTCGGTCAAATTATTCTTTAAAAGGATGAAAATATATGAATTAAAAGAAATTATGAATAATATGTTGGTACAAATGTACTAACAGGATCTTACTTATGCTACTTATTTACCATCACATTACTGTTTGAACATATGTGCATTAATTTGAGATGTGAATTCAGGGTCATCGTGGGAAACAAACCAGAGAGACAGCAGATGTGTTCACACACAAACCTGGCCAAGAAATATTATTGCAAAGCTGGGACACAGTGTGTTAACAGCATTGTTGGCTCATCACTCGGCACCTCAAGGCAGATAAAAGCGAGTCCAAAAGATGTAAAAGTTATTGGATGATAGCTTTAAGGTTGAGTTTTGAGGTGTGACATTTTCTATGCACGTGAATCATGTCCAGCCAGGTTAACTGTATCATCACAACACTTCCAACTTAAGAAGTTGTTTTTTCTCCTTTAGAAGAACAACAGCCTCAAGGCTTTCTCACTGAAAACGAATTTAGACTCCGACTTTGAGGACCACTGGAATCCAATCTTGAACAACCAGATCAGTTATATAATATATCACATAGCGTCATCACCTGTCAAAAAACATCTATTGTCTGCTGCAGAATGTCATGCTAGTTATTGCTACTTTGTTGTTTATAATTCCATCTCAACATGGAGCTGCACATCTTCCTTTTCTCTCGTTTCCTATAATAGATGTTTGGGAGGAAATATGCACTAACCAAACTGGGGGAATAATAGAAAAAGTAATTGGATGTTAAAACTGAGTGGCGCTCCTGATGTGATAATTGCAATCATCCTTGTCTTTATCTCTTTTTCCCCCCATAGAAAGTGAAGAGTTTGGGCCTGTTTTTATCCACGAGCCAGACGATGTTATTTTCCCTTTGGATTCTGATGAAAAGAAAGTGGTGATGCACTGTGAAGCACGGGGGAATCCACCACCCACATACAGGTGTGACATATGTCTCCTAATTGCGGTCCTACTTTCACTGCTCATTAGCGTGCCATTCATCACAAATGTATTAAAATCTCCTATTCTTCTTATGTTTTTTTTTTCAGGTGGTACATCAATGGGACAGAAGTGGATGCAGAGGCAGACTATCGCTACAGCTTCATCGATGGAAACTTTGTTATAACCAATGCGAGTGAGATCACTGACTATGGGAAGTACCAGTGTAAAGCAGAGAACAGCTTTGGGACCGTCCTAGGTCGAGACGCTCTTTTGCAGTTTGCATGTGAGTAAATGTATTCATTCAAACATTTGTACAATTCTACATACATCAGGGCTAATAATCAGGGCTGTCAGAGTTAACACCATAATAACGCGTTAACGCAAATTTATTTTAACGCCACTAATTTATTTAATGCAATAACGCAATCGATGTGTTGGAGTTGTAGCGGGCTTAGTTTTAAAGCTAGAGTGAGGATATTGGTGTATAAAACTAGAAAACCTAATGAATCCATTAGTGCTAACTATGTCATACTATCTTTAGGTTAAATAATGTTGCAATTTTGGTGAGGAAAAACTGGCATGGCCATTTTCAAAGGGGTCCCTTGACCTCTGACCTCCAGATCAGTGAATGTAAATGGGTTCTATGGGTACCCACGAGTCTCCCCTTTACAGACATTTAGACTTTATGATAATCACATGCAGTTTGGGGCAAGTCCTAGTCAAGTCAGCACACTGACACACTGACAGCTGTTGTTGCCTATTGGGCTGCAGTTTGCCATGTTATGTTTGGAGCTAGGGATGCTAATTTTGAAAAACTGTCTTAACCGATAACCGACCCTCGTTAACCGATTATTAACCGTTAACCGACAAGATTTGTGCCTCACATTCAGTGGTGTACCAGCTGCAGGAGCACAACAGATATTGGTTGAGGGGAGTCCCAGTTCACCGTCTGGGAGCGTTAACTTAGCAGCTACGATGCTGCGTGTAGTGTCGCGGACATGCAGCCACTTTCCCAGTAAAAGTCTCCACCGCACATTTAGTTTAGTTTAGCAGGTTGTCAGCTGTGTGTCTGCCTGGAGTAACGATACTTTGTCTGCCCGGCATAACTTTAGTGATTGTCAAACAGTGTGTGTATTTGTGCTACGTTAGCAGCTCTAGCGTTGCCGGAGTTTCCAACAGACCGTGTGTGTTTGTGTGTTGGTGGTGAGTGTGAGGTTGTTGGTGGCGTTTTAGCTGTGAACGTAGGTGTAGCAGTGTGTGTACACTTTATTTGTCGGTGAATAAATGCTATGAAACTACAACTCCTCCGCTCCGCTCAAGCAGAGACCGGAGCCGACTTCCTGTATCCTGCAATTCCGGCTCCGCCTCTTAAGGTGGGCTGTTAAGGTGGACCAGCTTTTCTCCTTAAAGAGACGAGCCGCTCCTCTGAGGCGATCAGCTTTGAGTTAATTATTAACATTTCATTTAACCGTTTTCACCGATAGCGTTAATCGGTTAAAATGCTCAATGTTAGTTAACGGTTAAACGGTTAATTATGGACATCCCTAATTTGAGCATATTTTTTATTCTAAATGCAGTACCTTTGAGGGTTTCTGGACAATATCTGTCATTGATTTGTGTTGTTAATTGATTTCCAATAATAAATATATACATATATTTGCATAAAGCAGCATATTTGTCCCCTCCCATGTTGATAAGAGTATTAAATACTTGATAAAACTCCCTTTAAGGTACATTTTGAACAGCTAAAAAATGTGTGATTATGTATGTGTGTACACATGTACATATGTATAGAAAACACTGAAATGATAACATGGCAAACTGCAGCCCAACAGGCAACATCAGCTGTCAGTGTGTCAGTGTGCTGACTTGACTATAACTTAGCAAATTTAGCGTAAGTTTGGAGCGTTATTTAGCCTATTTTGCAACAAGTATGTAGTATGGTATCAATGGATTCCTTAGGTTTTTCTAGTTTCATATGATGCCAGTATCTTCACTCTAGCTTTACAACTAATAATCGCAAGTTGCGTTAATGCATTAGAAAATTAGTGACATTAAAACAAATTTGCGTTAACGTGTTATTATCGCGTTAACTTTGACAGGCCTACTAATAATATATTTGATATACTCTATACAGTAGCGTGTAGCTCTGTATGTCTCCGTTGTAAAATGTACATTTTAGTCTGTCAGACTTAGAGTGTGAAGAACCTGGCTCTCATATGAAGCAAATAATTAGCTGCAAGCTCTATGTCTCTCTGACTTAAAACAAACCTGTTTGGTTCCAGGGGTAAATAAACACTACGCCGTCTCCAGTAAGGTTCTGTTGCTGAGTTTAGTTCCCAACGGCTCCATCTGATACTGTTGAGTTGCACTGCTAACAGGGTATGTGCCCTCAAATGCCATGTCTCAATGGTAAATGAGAGCAAAAAGCACATTTCTTCCCCCGGTAATCCCCTGGCCTTACTCCAAAACGTCATCACAGGCTAAGGCAGCACACACAGAGAGACCAGGGGCACTGTGCTCAGAGGAAAAATGCATTGTTGGTTTTCTCTACGGTTTTCTCAGGAGCAATGACCATAATTGCCATATTGGCATGTCTACAGGGAGCTTACCATTCTCACTCTCTGAAATGTTGCTAGAAAGTAGAGTGCAGACATGGTCCCATGTGTTGTTATGGGGACTTACAGTTGTTACAGGAATGACTCAGGAAACAAATGGTGAGAATAGCCTAAAACTATGTAAACAGAAAAAAAAGAGTGGAGATCTGTTATATAAGAGCACCTTTTTCTTCACATTAACAGTTTTTTATTTTGCTTAATTGTTTTGTTTGATTTCCTTCACAAAGTTTCATATACATCAGCATGATAAAAAGAAAAATGAGAAGAAGACCTAAATGAAATATAAGCCAGACTGCATTGGCAGGCAGAAATGCCCAGATGGTAAAGCACAGACACGTGCTTCAAAAAGGTGCTGCTGGTTTCTGAGGGACAGAAGCTGCAGCTCTACAATATGTACACTTATCTGTCCTCTCAACTGTCCAGATCCTTCCTCCCCCTCTCCAGTCCAGCATGAAATCTGTATGTAAAAAAAATTGAGCTTTCCTGAAAAATTGAACTCGCCTGAAAATGACTAATGTAACATGTAGGCACTCATTTATTAGTCTGAGCTTCAAGCTGAGACATGGGCAGCTATTTTTAGTTTTGCATAAATGCCGTGCATTTGCTTGACACAATATTATCCATCAGATTCTAAAGCCAGGTTTCCACCAAAAGTTCCCGCAAGTTTTGTAGTCCCTGGAACTGCTTTTCAACTGAAAGCACTGCGTTTCCACTGCTGTCTAAAGACCTACGAAGATAAGGCAAATTAGTCCGCTGACGTAAGAAAAAGCAACATACCGTGATGAGGGCTGCTGGTGGTCACAGCAGTAAACACACTCTGCAGCCTGCAGTTCAGTGTGTCCGTCTGTTTCATGTAAAAACACATTGTTATATATTTGGGCTTTAGAACGTTAACGCTGTGAAACAATCAGAAAACAATTTTTCTTTCTCTCACTCACAGCACCGCCGCGACGTCTCCCTCTTTTACCGTTAGAGCTCGCTCTTGTATTCTCTTTATCTTTTTTCTCTCTTTTTTTTTTTTTAAGCATCAGGAGGCCAACAGCAGAGCCTAACTTTACCGTCAATTTTAGCAAACAAAGACACTTGGTCGCCCCTCATTCTAAAAAATGGTCCTAAGCAGACCGTCGAATATAGTCGATGTATTGTCCTCGCTTGTCCTACGCGCGGTGTATAAAATGACTATATCGTGAACATCGACTACAAATTGTCATGTAATGTATTTAAGCCACCATGACGGCATGAGACTCGCTTTGGCATTTCCTTCTCTCCCTCTCTTCTACAGCCTACAGCTCCCTCTCACAGACACTCACACACATACGTCACAGACTCCGTGCCAATCCAGACCTCTCTCCTGGGCGAGTGTGTGTGACGTATGCGGCCGGAGTGTTTTTGTCTGGAGGGAAGCAGCGGAGAGAGGAGGAGCTAGCCCGGAGAAAGCGAAAGACACGACTAAAGCAACCAGAACCAGCCAAGAAGCAAATGACTCTGGCTTCCTCGCTTTCCAAAGCAATCCCACACGACAAAAAAAGTGCAAAATGGAAAGAAATCACGGCCGCTGTAACCAAATACATCCGGTTAGCGTAGTTGAAAAGCCCGGATTCAAAAGACTCATTAAGACACTTGATTCAAAATATGAACTGCCTGGTCGCAAATCTTTTGCGGAGAAAGTTCTATCGGAGTTCTACATTCCACTGTGAGAAAAGTTGACCAACCAGCTAACAGAAGTGACCCACTTCTCCACATCTACCGCCCTGTGGTAGAGCAGAACGTGTGAGCCATACCTGGCTGAGTATCACTGTACATTACATCCACAACCGGGAGTTAAAGAGTAATTGCTTTCAAACAAGCTTCTTCCCGTTTGATCACACGGGCGAGAAAATCGCGCAAGGTTTAAAGAATGCTCTCATGTCATGGAACTTCCAAAATGCTCGTCAAGTGCTCGCCAAAGCTGCGAGCCTGAATAAGTGGACAATACTGCTTTGGCTTTAGGCTGCACCTCGCTATTGGTGAGTCTTTCTTTCAGTCTTTCAATGTTATAAGAGCTCACTGGTAAACATGACAATAAGTTACTTTACACTTAAGAATGTTTTAATGCAGACATATACTGCAGGGACTACAAGAATCATCATATTGGTGTGATCGTATGCATTAAAGGGTTAAATCGAGCAATTATGAAGTGCTTAGAGGATATTTGAAAATATCGCAATATATATTGTGTATCGCGATAAAGCCTAAAAATATTGCGATATTATTTTTAGGCCATATCGCCCAGCCCTATTTTCAATTCACCTTCTTTATTGGGCATTTAATTTGTTGAAGTTAACCAGCTATCATTCACTTCTTTTTTCATTGGACAAAGATGACTGCAGTTGTTCATTCTGTCCCACTTAAAACTAGAAAGGTGCACTCAGTGGAGTGCAGATCTCCGTCAGGTGTGTCTGCAACAAACACTGTTGCAATGTTTGAATGCATGAAAACAAACCACAATTGTCCAACCTCGTCTAGACCGCAAGCATATCAGACGTGTTTCACTTGCACGTCTTACGCAACAGGTACGCTCTCATTTTAATCTATGCAGCTGTCTCATAGGCATAACTGCGACCTGAAGAGCTTCACGCGTCAAGTCTATTTTTTTCTACAGTACGTGCGTAAACACAGGGTTGATGCCCAATAAAAAGGCACTGAATAAATATATTTATCTGTGTTTTGCAACCCAGGCAGAGCAGAATGTGCTGCTCTCTGGACTCTGCTCTGGTGTGTAATCCCACAGACTCTCCCTGCCTTCTCTTTAGCCCAGCAGCTGGGAAGCAAGACACAGGAACTTTTTTATTGTTTTTTGTTTTTTGCAGTGTTATTCATGGCCAAGCTGTAACCTGAACTGTACATTTACTGCCACTAGGCAATAGTAATAATAACCATACTCTGGTGCCGATTCAGTATGTATTGCGATTTTTTTTGTTTTTTTAAAGTTATTTTTTGGGGGCATTTTTAAGCATTTATTGACAGTGGATAGAGTCTTGGAAAGGGGGGATAGAGAGAGAGAGTGAATGCGGAAAGGGCCACAGGCCGGATTCAAACCCGGGCCACCGCGGTCAGGACTGAAGCCTGTTACATGGGCGCCCGCTCTACCAACTGAGCTAACCAGGCAACCGTATTGCGATTCTACATTACGATTTATTGCGATTGTTGTTAACTTTTTTAACACTAGACCATGGGGAAGTTGAATCATACACTTCATGGGGACATTTATTTGGAAAATATCTAAATTTATACAGTAAAAATGTTTGATTTTCACCATGGATGTAGTCAGAGATAATCAGTCACTGTCAGGATTTTTTTTTTTTTTTCCAGCAACCCAAAAATCTAAGAAAAAAAGACATTTCCGTCAAAATAGATATTTCAGGAATACTATTGAACCAACGTTCTTGCAAATCTAGATAGCACAATTCCTAATCCCCAGAGGAAACAAGAGTAGTCCAGCCCCTACTGGCAAGTTAAGAGGAGTGAGGAGTCAGCAGTCAATGACCGTATACGACAGTCAATAAAATATGTTTCTCAAAAAGTGTAAATGAACGCAACAACGAGAGGTCCTTCAGCACATAATCATAAATGAGCACAAACAATATCGGGCTGATGGGTCCAGTAGTATGTTAGATAAGCCTTGGACAGACAGATAGATGCACACGCACAATTCAACACATAATCTCCTAAAATCAACGCTTAGTGAATCAGGTAATGTAAAACTGTGAAAGGCTCCCTCTAGAGCCAGTGTTTGGTTTGTCCGTTCTGGGCTACTGTAGAAATATAGTGGAGCAACATGGTGGACTCTGTGAAGAGGACCTGCTCCCCGTATAGATATCAGGGGCTCATTCTAAGGTAACGAAACAAAACACCTTTTAGTTTCAGGTGATTATACACTAATGAAAACATAGTTATGAATATTATAATCCATCTCTGCTAACAGATCTCCTGAAATGTTACACACTGTTCCTTTAAGCAGAGGGTATGTTGGGGATCATGTTCGGTTGATTAGCAGGTGTGTCAGATGAGATGATGGCCACACACATCCGCTTCACCCAAGCCACCTTTGCATAGAATTGGATTTTCTAGTCCTATGAAAAGGCCAGTCGGTATCCTGTTGTTGGGGGCGTGACAGGGCGTAATGTGGAAAGATGCAGCACAGACAGGCTGCGCCAAGCTCAAGGTATTACAGCAAAAAATAGCCTGTAATCGGATATAAAATTATATCATTAATACTCCTCTCTGTTGCTAAATCACATCATTTCCTTGCAGTGCGGCACAGTAGCAAATTTTCTGTGGCCTGGGGGGTTCGGAGCCACATCCCTGAAATATCACTCACTGAATAAACATGTGTGGCTATCTCAGTTCTACTAGTGAGTCAGCAAGAAATCCAACATCTCAACCACCAGTCAGAAATGTCTGTGTGGGAGAATAAATGACTCTTTGTGTAATGGTGGCAAATAGTATCATCACACTGTTAAAGGAACATTGAAAGATTTTTTGTGAATATAGTTTAAATACTAGAGATTTTAATACAAACAAATATGTACAGTATGTATCCACCTTATTCCTAGCCCCCATGATGCCTTGCGTGAATTATGTGCGCAACTTTCAGCGCGTCATGTCACTGAACCGGAACCGGCGTTTTCCATGATAGCAGTACACTAGTCCTCTCTCCTAGAGCGATTGTATTAAACAATATAGTAAAACATCTGGAAAAACCACCTATTACACCTCAAACGGGATAATGTGATCATAGCTCTGCCTTCTACTATGGAGGGATGGGAGGACGATCTGAAGAAGTGGCCTCAGATAACGTACACTATTGACTCCGTTGCTACAGACGGTGAAGCGTTGAACAATCTGAAAAGCTCTGAGACATATCAGTACTTCCACAGTAACAAGGTTTTGTTTTTTTCTACACACAGATAACTTTAACTATGTTTAGTCTAATGCTGTTCTGGACTCCGTGCCATAAACTGCCTTACATTTGAAATTGTATAGAAAATAGTAAAAGTAACTGGCTGTTATTAAACCAACACTGTGTCCTCCCTACACATGAAGTCATACCTGATGTTCCCCTGGCACTGCTGTCTGTCCTTTTAAGGACCCCACGTCGACTCTCGGTGGTCTTTCGTAGCCCAACCACAAAGTAGGATACGGGTTTTCCTCCGTTGGCTTTTTGTCCACAAAATGAAATGAGCACACATACAGTACAGGGATTTGGAAAATGCAAACTTAGCATTAGTTAAATATATGTTAAAGGGACTGTTTGTAACTTCTTACATGTATAAATCATTGCGGGTCGGTGTCCCATGCGCACTCATTTGTGGCTACACTGTTCAGACAAGACTCCAACACAAACTACACGGAAGCCCCAAAACCACAAAGTTGTATCTGGTGAAGCCCGTCTGTTAAACAGTGTTGGTTGCGGTCGGAGGACGCGGGGGAGACCGTAGCTTTGGTCTCCAGGGCCGGAGTATCTGCTGTACTCTGCTCCTCTGTCTGCCTTCACTCACACACTGCGCTCGTTCTCGTTCTTTCACTCCACTCTCACGTGCATGCGAGCACACTCCACACTGCAGAAGAGTTAGTTTAGCTCTGAGAATATCTAGTGAATGTACAGTGGACGTTTGTGCAGAAATAACTGCTGCAGCTCCTCCAGACCAACAGAGGTTTCCCGTGTCTTGTGAAGTGACGGGGCTCCTCAGAGAGAAACGTTATCGTCTCCAACCAAAACTCCGGTGTCTCCCCGTTCTCTTCGGCCACTGTCGGGAGGCTGAGGCAGGAAAAGCCAACACTAGGATCAGCATTGATTCATGGAGAGACCTTGGTCTGGTCAGCTAACATTACTGCCAAGCAGCTGAAATATAGAGTGATATTGTGGTTTTAGCTGACGTGTGTCTCCTCACCGTTTGGAGTGATGCTCGTTCATGTCTATGTAGAGCGAGCACAAGCGCGAGCAACAGGACGCTGACTTTCGTTGACTTAACGGCCACAGGTGTCGCTGTTAACAAGCAACTTCTGATTCTTACAAACAGTTCCTTTAGATAAAGCAGGATTTGCTAAATTGAAGGCAAATTACTTTTCAAAAGAAGCACCGTTGGCGATTAGCCTCTATGGTTAGCCTATGGGACTAACTAGCTTGCTGTTACTGCTACCTCACCGGAAGTTACACCCATTATCATTTCTACAGTAACGCCCTCGAGAATAAGGTGGATAGGAAATATCTGCTTATAAAACAAATCTGCTTATAGTGGTTTATGTCACTGATACAAAAATGCAAATCTGGAGGTTTTGTAATCAAGTAATAATAAATAAGCTATAATTACACATTTTCTTCTTAAAAAAGAAATCCTAAATAAGCTTAAGTTGACATGAGAGCTCATTAGTCATTGCTGCCTCTTGAACTTCACTAAGCTGTATTCAGAAAACATTTCTAGTCATTTCATCCCATGACCAAATTTATTTGTCCTTTAATTTTATCCATGGCTGTTTAGCGTATGAAGTGACACATTTGTGTGACGGTTTCTCCAGCGTTATGCAGTACAAATATTCAACAGCATCAATTTGTAATAGCCTAACACTCGGTCTCCATTTCTTTAAAATGTGACTCTTCAAAAGGCTAGCCACAGAAACAAAGAGAGGTGCCCTGCAGCACACATTTGGATGCAGAACCTTCCGTCTCTCTTTCAGCATAACAAATGGTGGGTATTTATCACTCAGCGTGGAGCTCAACTTTTTCCACCCTTTTCATGTTCGCGCTGCACATTTTCATGCATTGACACAGTCGTCGACTGCTTTAACTAGCTCAGACACACACGAGCAATTCCTCTCCTCCTAAACTGTGAGGGTTTTTAAAGAAGTAATTATATCCCTTTATATGTTGTTAAGACTTGAAATAGAAAATCTATTTATTTGACTTATGTTCATCACATACAGTCAGCAGGGTGCTTGTAACAGTGTTTTTAGCTGGGGAACATTATACTCCCAATTACAAACAGAACATTCTGTAATTTCAAGCAGATCATGCTAATTCCTAAAGATCTGCAACTCTGACAATTTCCATATACATTTTGCAGGTTTCAGGTCAGATTCGGGCCTAATATATACAGCTGAATAAGCTTAATAAGTCTAATATTATAGTTTTGGCCAACAGACCTGAATGTTTAGGTACTGTAAGGGAAAATAATGAGTTAGTTGTGATTCGTTAAGCAGTTGCTGGCTGGTCTGCTTTTATGATTGTTGAGTATTGAGTATATTACCAGTTTATTAGTAGAGAGGGTGTACGATTTTGTCTCTGTGCTTACAATACTTTGTCATATTAAGTATGAGTACGATGGTATATTATGGCCAGTGTGGGTAAAAAGAAATATGATTACAGAGCTGGGGAAGGGGGTAATATTCAGAGAAAGAACTCAAAATTTTCAAGATTAAAGTTGCACATTTACAAGAAAAAAAAACTTGCATATCCTCTGAGATTAAAGTGGCAAATTTGGAGAAAAAGATCACAAATTTACGAGACAAAAAGAAATATTCTCTGAGGTTAAAGTCACAAATTGGAAGCAAACTTGAATTTTGTCAAGGGACCACATT
Source organism: Sebastiscus tertius (assembly GCA_916701665.1). NCBI lineage: Eukaryota > Metazoa > Chordata > Actinopteri > Perciformes > Sebastidae > Sebastiscus > Sebastiscus tertius. Next base: position 41,960 of record CAKAOH010000738.1, on the reverse strand, counting down.
GCTTGACTTCACAAGTTTGGATCAACCTCATCACACCACAGACGCCACCGTTAAACACTGCAGTAACATAAACCGTAGAGTGCAAAATATATTATATAGCGTATAATTATTACTGCATATTATACTATGTTATACACAATATAGTATATTGTATATTATATACTGTATAATTATCTTTCAGGACCTTTGCCTTGCTCAGACACTGCTTAAGGCACAACGATATTCAGATGGTGGCTGGTGTTAACACGGTTTTCACAATGGCAGATTTTTTTACTTTATAATCTCAGAGAATATTTAAATTTTGTCTCGTAAATTTACCACTTCAATCTCAGAGAATATCCTATTTTTTTTTCTTGTAAATTTCCAACTTTAATCTTAAAAATGATGTGTTTAAGGAATATTACTCCCCCCCCAGCTCCTTATTTATTTATTTATTTTGTTTGTTTGTTCCTCTACAATGGCCCTAATTGACACTGTTTTATAGGAGATCATTTTGTTTTTCCATGTTAAAATTTTAGCTTTGGTAGATCTGAGCTGGGAAAAAAAATCTGTCAATCGTTTAGTCAGGCCTGGCCTTATTTAATTGGGGCCGGGTTGGCCTAAAATATTTTTGGGCACTGGTTGAAGTCACGTCCCCGTTGCAGCACTCCACTATACCCTCTAGTCCAGCGGGTTAAGTCAAGCTGTCGAACTGAACATGTAGAGAGTCAGTGAAGAGGTAGAGTGGACCAGCCAGAGTGCATGAGGACAGGTATATATATATATATATATTCTATCCACTGGTCGTGTACTCTGCTCCAAAGATGTTTCAGTAGGATGCTTTTTTTCTCACTTTGTTTTTGAAATTCTGAGCTGCTGAACTCACACTTGGGCTGTTTTTCAGCCGTGACTTTGAAGGCAGCAGGCAGAAAGGAGGCCTCTGATCTCTCTCCCCAAAGACTTCTCTCTCTGCAGACGTGAGCCTGGCTGAGGCTCAGGTATCGAGCCACTCTGAGCAGTACAGTAGTAATGAAATTAATGGCATGCTTTGACTTGAGCATGGAAGACACACACACACAGTCCTCTGAAATGTTCTACAAATCTGAGATGATCGGTAGTTAATGCCCATTGATTGAATCCATACGGATCTTGAAATAACTCATTTGAATCGAGCATCTGCTCCGGTGCGTGCTGCAAATTTGATCGCCGCATGTCTCAGTTTTAAAAAATGTATGCGGACATAGGTTTACTTTAATGACCATGCTGTTTTCATATGATTAAAAAGTCATTAATATTGACTCACTTACATAAATGGAGTTTGCAAAGGGAAATCATCTCAATGTTCCATAACACATAAATGCTGCATTGATGACACTGAAAATAAGACATTGATGTCTTGATTTTGAATGAAACCTCCACTTGGCATTTATTTGTATTTTTACATTAAGTGATCATTGCTGTACAATTACACAGTAGGTGTATGTAGGTTTTTTTTGTTATGGCAGCTGTTACTGCTCATGCTAACCATAACTTATTTATTCCCAACAAGCAGTGTTGCTGCTGCCTGAAATGTAAAATGTATAATGTATAATGTATAATTTCCCGTGTGCCTGGAGATGTTTCCCAGGAAAGTCCTCCCCTATTATTGGGTGTTTTCAACACAAGTGTAATGGGTCTCTTAAACTGGATATACTGTACTGTAGGTTGAATTGTTATCATGCTATAGCAGTTGGTTATAGAGTAGCAAAATGGAAATCCTTAAAGACAAAAATTGCATTCAATATTTATTAGATTAGGCAAGCTTTCTAGGAAGACTCATGTTTCCACCATATGTAGCCTGGCTGAATAATTGAAGGGGAAGGAATATCCACAGAAACACACATCTGGATTAGGGATGCACCGATCCGACTTTTTCATTCCCGACAGCGATACCTGGGCTTTGGGTATCGGCCCGATACCAAGTACCGATCCGATACCACTGTTTAATTATTACGCTGTATGCCTCACGGTGTGGAAGCGACTGGGATCATTCTTTTGGGATCTTCTTTTGTATAAGGCGACATCAGGCTTGACTTAAACATCACTTTCCTAACGTTGTAAAACAGAATGTAACGAATAAATACATAGATACAAGTTTAGGGAATTGTTATTTATTATCAAATTAATAAATTGTACAGGAATTACACTTCAAGTGTAAACCTTTTTAATGCAGCAACAAATTGGTCAAAACTTAAACAAGAATTAAAATTGCAGCATATAATGTCATAGTATATAAACATAGAATTGAATTGAATAGATCCCATATCGCCGATATCCCATCCAGTTATTTGAGTCAACATCGGCCCGATATCCAATCCGGTATCGGTGCAGCCCTAATCTGGTTGCTGCCAAGTACATCAGCCGTGTATTTACAGCAGTTGAATGTAAAAACACTTGGTCAATAGTCCGTAGACAGTTGGTGCATCCATCTTTGTGTTTTTTATTCACTTATTTACTCACTCATTCATTTCAGACCTTCCACTTTTTCTCAATAGTTGAAAAGTCTACTTTTCGTCTATTTGCTCATTAAAGCTACAGTAGAAAACATTGATCCACGAATTAAAAAGGAAAACGAGGTACAAGGTGGTCACACTGACAAAAAAAGATAGGGTGGTGACAGCTGCTGGTGAATCAATAGTGAACACGAGGACATGGTGACAATCAGTGGCTCTTCATTCTCTGGTTGCAGGTTGTTATCACAAATACATCAACACTAGTCACATAGCAAACGGGCCAAGATGATAGGATTGACAGGGCTCCAGGGTGCGACCCAAAATCTGTCGAGTGCGACTAAATATTTTCATTGGTCGCTCCGGTGCACCTGACAGGTCTGTCTATGTGTGTGTATGTGTCAAACCACGCCCTGTACTCCTCCTCAAGCAACATCACAACCATAAAACATACCGATAATCCAAAATGTAGAGAACTAGTGATTGTTTTTCGTCAACGAAAATGCTGCGATGCTCATTACACCTGCTCCCGGCCCTGAAAGGCCCAGACCGACATCGCCGGCGGGCGGAGGTAACCCATCCAACACCTGTCCCCGGTTAGATGCCTAATCCCAATCAGAGGCGCCAGATTCATTTCACGAGTGGGGAGGGCAAAAAGTGTGTGTGTGTGTGTGTGTGTGTGTGTGTGTTGGTGCCTTCACATGAAACTCGTGAGTTTGTTTTTACGATATGGGAAGTTGTGTACACGATATGCCTGGCGTTCAAGTGGTTAATTCGTGAGAACTCCGCTGCTAAGCAACGACAATATTAACGTTACTAGAAGCCACAGAGGCTAATGATATAGCAAGCTAGCAAGTGGGTAACATAATGCAGCAAATGCAAAGATATAGTGACAGAGGAAAAAGATGAGGCCGTTGGAAATATCAACGTTTTCCTCAGACATATTATAAAATTACGAAGAAAAACAATATACGGCAAAAATTACAATATATTAACTTATTATGCACTGAAAAAATAACTTCCATAACTTCCGCCATTTCTGTCAACATGAAAAAACACGTCACAAATCAGACAACTCGGACATTTCAGAAACTTTCCACTTCCGAGGTCGTGAATACGACATGAGGGTGCGTTCACATGGGCCCGACTTTTAAACACGGTAAACACGACCCCCGTTGTTTGAAGGAGATGTTTTCACAGCAATATAAAATAGATAATAGAGAGGGAATTATGACCTGTTTAAAGTCCGAACAAAAACCAGTATGCAAACGGTAATAAAGGAGTATTGTTTTAATTTAGTTTTTTACCGTGGTATCAAATTGGTATCGAGAATCATGGAATTTCTCTGGTACTGGTATTGACTGCTAAGTTTCTGGTATCGTGTCCCTAGTGTAGGCCTATGGGAACTGACAAAACCATAAAATGTATCATTGCGGCGCCAAAAGGCACAGTGAAATATTTTGGGTGCACCTAGGGATGTTAATAATTAACCGTTTAACCGTTAACCGACGTTAAGAACTTTAACCGATTAACGCTGTCGGTTAAAACGGTTAAAATAAATATTAATAATTAATTAAAAAGCTGAGAAAAACTCAGAGGAGCAGCTTGTCTCTTTAAGGAGAAAAGCTGGTCCACCTTAACAGCCCACCTTAAGAGGCGGAGCCGGAGTTACAGATACAGGAAGTTGGCTCCGGTCTCTGGCTCGCTTGAGCGGAGCGAGTTCTAGCCTCGTGGCATTTATCCACGGACAAATAAACTGTACACACACTGTCTGCTACACCTACGTTCACAGCTAGAACGCCACCGACAACCCCACACTCCCCTCCACCACACGCATACGGTCTGTCGTACACTCGCAAAAGTCCCGACGCAATGACAGAGCGGCGGCGAGCACGGAGCTACCAGCAGAGCTACAGAAGCTAACGTAGCACAAAAACACACTCTGTTAGTCGGACAATTGCTATCGTTAATCTGGGCAGACAGAGTGTCGTTACGCCAGGCAGACAAACAGCTGACAATCTGCTAAACTAAACTAAATGTGTGGTGGAGACTGCCTGAAAGTGGCTGCATGTCCGCGACACTACACGCAGCATCGTGGCTGCTGAGTTAACGCTCCCGGACGGTGAACTGGGGACTCAGTTGTCTGTTGTGCTCATACACTGCAGCTGGCGCACCGCTGCATGCGAGGCACTAATCTCGTCAGCGATTAATAATCGGTTAACGAGGGTCGGTTATCGGTCAAATTTCTTTTTCAAAATTAGCATCCCTAGGTGCACATAAATTATGTGCTGGTCCACCTAAATGAAAAACTTAGGCACACCAGTGCAACCAATGTAAATAGTTAGTCTGCAGCCCTGATTGAGTATCATTAGGATAGCAATCCAAGACAGCAAGTCAGGGTCCAATATCAAACACATTACAGTACGGACAGACCAGCTGCATCCAGTTTGAATGGAGTCACCTAACATTGAATTGACAGTCCAATCTGTGGGAAAGCTTAAAGTAAAAGGTTCAATCACTCACATATCATTTTAAACAACATTGGGAGAGAGAGAGGATACAGTCATCTGCATTTCTGAAATTTGAGCTTTGTGTGTTGTTGTTCCAACATTGCACACTACTCCGAGTTGAATATGCCTTTCTTTAAGCACAGGAAGTGTTCTGCATGGCAGATTGATTTGTGATGTGGAATGAATGCTTGTGAATCCAGGTTGTATGACAGGCTTCTCTCCTGGTTCATTCTACTGAAGAAGTGCAGTGAACCACATGACATATTTACTCTCCCTCTATTCTTTTTTTGACATGGTTGAGCTATTTCTTCTTACCTTTCTTTTTTTTTTAATGGTTTAAATTAACCTTTTGTTTTGTCTTTTTTTTTTGTAATTATCTTTTATCTTTTTCGTTCAAACTAGAATGTTTTTTTTAAAAGTTCAGTGACCAGTACAGAAATATGACAAGAGACCACACACTGATGTTTGGACAGGAATTTGACTATGTGCTACATTTTAAGATGAAGCCCATGAACTATGATGATTATTTAATGTGCCAGAAAATTTAGAAGAAATGCAGGTTTCTCAAGTCGCTCGAAGGCATAATTATCCAACAGTTCCAGGGTAATGGTAAACACTGCCTCTCAAAGTGATGAAATGAAAGTGGTGGAGACACATAGACCCGCCCTGGGTCAGCAGCCTGTCGCTGTTTGCACACTCTGGCATTGCTTCAGCTGTGAATTAAGCAGACGGTATCAAGGTCTAGAAGGCTGCTGATCTGGGATTTCAGATTAAACTTGCTTTGTTCTACTTCCACAGAAAAAAACAACAAGGTAAAAACAAAAACTAGCACATTAATACATTCAAATTAATGTTAGTAAATGAGTTTGGTTAAGAAAAATCTATATATTACGGATGATTTAAAGGTCCCATATTATGCTAATTTTCAGGTTCATACTTGTATTTTGTGTTTCTAATAGAACATGTTTACATGCTGTAATGTTCAAAATACACATTATTTTCCTCATACAGTCTGCCTGAATATGCCTGTATTTACCCTCTATCTGAAACGCTCCATTTTAGTGCATTTCAACGGAATTGCAAGAGAATTGCGTTGCTAGGCACAGTTTGGGTCCATGTTTACTTCCTGTCAGCTGATGTTATTTACATACACTGCAACAGGAAATAAACTGGAACCCATTTAGTATGTTTACATTTAAAACAGTGTAATGGTCTAAATATTGTATATTTGTGACATCACAAATGGACAGCTATCCTAACGGCTTGTTTCAAACGCACAATTTCTGAATACGTGCTGTGTGTGTTTCTTCGTATATTGAGTGTTTTGATAGTTTAACAGTATTTATATAGCACTTAAACCTGCTCTATAATATACAAGACATGAAAATCTAAATTTTTACAATATGGGACCTTTAATCTAACAATTCATCTGTTATGAATTAAATTATGATTCATCACATGTCAATTCTAGAGCGTACACTTCCAAACAGTATGAATGTTAATTGAGAAAACATCTAAACTTCTTTCAGCAATAATTCTGTTCTTAACCTTACACTAAGACACCAGTTCAAAGGACTGTTATTACAGGATTGTTTTAACAACTTTAAGGGTTTCCTTGTCATCTTGTTGTGGCCCAGGCTTCCCTAAATACATTCATTTTGGAGAATTTTGACGTACATGATATTCGTCCAATGCAGAAGAAGGTAGTCTGTCATGTAAAGGAGAGACCCACATTCATTTTAATTACCATGATGATGATCAGTAGGAGTGGCCTGTGCAGCGACAAGGGCGAGACGTAGGGCTGGGCGATATATCAATATTATTGATATTGTGATATGAGATTAGATTTTGCATATCGTATGGTAGTAAGTGTTGTCAAACAATGTAAGGTGGCACATCCAAAACTGTAGTAGGCCGGTGCTGGACCAGCAGAAGACAGCAATGAAAAACGTAGAAGAAGGTCTGCACACTGTAGCTCCCTTTAAGTGCAATTTATTGTCAGTAAGTGTTGTCTCATCAGTTTATGTAACCAAGGCTGCATTTACAGTAAAGTGGTGTAATTTTCTGACTGTTCTAGCTGTTCTTTTATTTATTATATTAGCCTTTACACAGTCATTATATCCACTGATGATTATGTATTAAAAATGTCTTTGTGTACATATTTTGTGAAAGCACCAATAGTCAATCCTACACTATCGACTCAATATCAAAATCAAGGTATTTATTCAAAAATTGTGATATTTGATTTTCTCCCTACGGCCTAGCCGTAGCAAGAAGCTCTGAACACAACCAACGTGTGTACGGACTAGGGCTGTTAATCGATTCAAATATTTCATTGCAATTAATCACATGATTGTCCATAGTCCATTGTCAGGTATTTAGTACACTTATCAACATTGGAGTGGGCAAATATGCTTGCTTTATGCAAATATATGTATATATTAATTACTGGAAATCAATTAACAACACAAAACAATGACAGATATTGTCCAGAAACCCTCACAGGTACTGCATTTAGCATAAAACAATATGCTCAAATCATAACATGGCAAACTGTCAGTGTGCTGACTTGACTATGACTTTCCCCAAACTGCATGTGATCATAAAGTGGGCATGTCTGTAAAGGGGAGACTCGTGGGTACCCATAGAACCCATTTTCATTCACATATCTGGAGGTCAGAGGTCAAGGGACCCCTTTGAAAATGGTCATGCCAGTTTTTCCTCTCCAACATTAAGTATAAGTTTGGAGCGTTATTTAGCCTCTTTCGTGACACCCTAGTATGATATGGTTGGTACCGATGGATTCCTGAGGTATTCTAGTTTCAGATAATGTCAGTATCTTCACTCTAGATTTAAATCTGAGTCGCTACAACCTAAAAATCGCAAGTTGCGTTAATGCGTTAAATAAATTAGTGGCGTTAAAACAAATTTGCGTTAACTCATTATCACGTTATTTTTGACAGCCCCCGTGTGAACACATATGACCAAGGCAAGCCCGAGGTTCCACCATCAGGAATCAGACGGTGGACGAAAGTTGTCTCCTTGTGCCACCAACTCACCACTTCTACTGTGTATCATAACTCTTTATATATTTACTGTGTTTGCTGTTCCAGATCTCGGTGCTTTCAGTGGGAAGACCAGAGGTGGGGTTTCTGTGCGTGAAGGCCAAGGTGTGGTACTCATGTGTACTCCTCCTCCCCACTCACCAGGTAAGACGTTAGACCCCTCAGGCACAGCCAGAAGGAAAAAAATATATTTTCTACTCTTCACTGCCTCACTGGGATTGTCAATGAACTCATCACTATTCATCACGATTCCAATGACAACAAGTAATGTTATTACTGTGCCAAGGTGAATGATTATTTTCATTATTTATTTATTTATTGTATTTCGATGGTTAGTTTTTGTACCCGTCTGCTCTCTTCTTCATCCATCCGTGCTATTCAAATGATGAGTGCGATAAGTTATGGCGACAACAGAGCCAAAGCACAGATTCTCAGCGATCAAATTTGCTGGGTCATTAGAAATGAAAAGAAATGTTACACAGACAATTATTTCGCATAGGCAGAGCATAGGCACCGCTCTTTAATGGCACATCTTGAACATCCCTCTCTACAGTTGTCCTCTTATGTGAGCCATGAATCATCAAGACTTTCTGTTTGCATCTGCTCCATCGTACCGCTGCACTGCACCCGTGGGAATGTTCACTAAGTGCTCTTCAGCTCAACGTTTTCTGGATGCCATTCTGAATGACATGATAGCAAGCAGACAGTCAGTGACAGAATAGCCGGTAAAAGAGAGATAGAAGAGATAATTAACGATTAATGACGCTTAATGATTGACAGATTAAAGTGTAGTGTGGATGATTCTCATCCTTAAAGTTCCCCATCAATCACAGCGCAGGTGTTGTATGTCATTGTTCACACTCCACTTACAGATCAAACTGCAGTACATACATGCTTTTATTATTCAACCTTAGCCAAGGTTTTCTCTGTATGTTCAATTGTTTTATTGACACAAAAGCTATAGTTTAAGAGTACAACTATAAAGGGACTGGTATTTTACATAGTTTGCAACAATGTTATCCAATGTTATTTCCTAACCCCCCCACCCCCATTCCTCTTTGGAGTGATTGAGATAATGTGGTACACATGAAAAATTTGGCATCTTAAACATGGAATTTTATTAAAGCTGCAGTAGGCGAGATTGGAGCGAATATGATTAAAAAAAAGTTATTTTTATAAAACGGTCGCTATATCCTGACAGTAGTACATGAAACAGGTATGTGCCTCCGGTGTCCTTCGGTGTCCTCCGGTGCCCACCGGTGCTCCTAATGGCATCTGCAAGATTTCACAGACCAGAGGAAAACAAGCAGTAAGAGCTGATCTGAGGTCTGCTGTCCAGCTGCCGTCTATGAGAGCTGGCTGTCAATCACTCGCGAACTCCGACCAAACGGTCAAACTAGGCAGCGCTGATCAAATATGAATCAATATTCTGTTACGTTAATGCATCAAATGTTTTCAGAATCATCTTGTAGTGCACGGTTTACCTGTAAAATGAGAAAGTTTGTGACGCCGCCGCCATTGTGAAATCTGTTGAAGGAACGCCAAGCTCCGGTCACATGACCAGGCACAGCCAATAGGAACGCTCTCTTAATGAAATGACCTCTGATTGGTCAAAGTCTCCCGTCATGAGCTAGATTTTCTAAGGGCTGAAAACAGAGCCATGAGGAGGAGCAAAAGTCTAGTTTTCTCTCAGAACACTTGAATTACAATATGCTGAAAGGTTATTATGGAATTTGTGCCCAATGATGCCAGAAATATACTGCCTACTGCCACTTTAAGTAATCACTTCAAAACTTGCCTAAACGTGCAGGGTCTTGGTGTCTTAATGTGGTATTTTTGAGGGATTATTGATAATTTTTTATCCATTCTTGAGTGGTAAAAAATGGTTAAATTTAGCACCAAATCTGTGTAACAAATGTTATCAACCCAAAAATCACTGCAACAAATTATGAGACATAATAGATCATGGGAATGATAGGTTAATGGAAGGTTCCCAGCTTTCAGATGATGTACACCACTTCTATGTGACATACAGCATACTCCTGACTATTTATATACCCCTAATCAGTAATCATGATAAATAAATAAATAAATAAAAGAAATAATAATAATAATAATAATAATAATAATAATAATAATAATAATAATAATAAATAAATAAATTGAAGAATAAAATATATAATAAAAAAGTGAAAAATAATACAGACACCAAAACAAGCATAAAAATAAATAAATTGTGGTTGTTGACACTCAGGCCGTAATGTTGGACTATTGGAACATCTCAGTGTAAATTGAATTTTTCTCCAATGTTAGGAGAGACAGAATATTGAGTCGCCAAGATTTTAATTAAGGTGGCAGGTTGTACTTCCATAGAAGTAAAACTGTCCTACGGGCAATTAAGGAGGTGAATGCGATAACGTTAGTTTGGATAGTTGTTGGAGTGATTCCGTCTGGATGTCTACCAAAGATAGCTACGGAAATGGATGGGGGGATTTTAAGCCATTCAATTTCTGAGACCGCATCAAAAAACGATTGCCAGAATTGGGTCAATTTGGGGCATGACCAGAACATGTGAGTCAGATCACAGGGGGCTTGTGAGCATCTATGACATCTATGAAGGTTTTCTCTCTAACGGTTAAAACAGTGATTGACATAAAATCAAAAGCCAACACTGTAGATGACGTTATGGAGTGAGATGAGTATAATGGGAATAATGATTTTCTGTCATTTAAGTTTGTTACAGTCTTGCTGCAGTAAGCGTTAAATTGACCCTGGTTTTCGGTCACGATGACACGCTGTAACCCTCGTGTTGCATTGCTTGTATCAGATTGACCCGACTGGATCAATACAGAATATGTTATAGAAATAATCAGTCAACCGCTAAAAGTGCAATTTAGAACAATGAGATTTAACGTCAGATATCATCAAATAACCTCAACATCAAAAGCCTAGTGTGACAGTGAAACACTGCGGCGAGTCATTTTAATCCTTTAATCTTTGTTTTTATTGTCTGAATGAAGGCGCCAAATGAATTGTGACAGAGGTTGTCATATCAGCATTTATGAAGCAAAGACGGTAAACAAATAAGAAGCGACACTTATGCCACTTAAAGCTCAGGATAACTGAAGTATATTGAATATTACTGCCATGTAATAACATTGTGAAAGAAATGCTATCAAAGGCTTTGGAAGGTTTCCTATTCCCTTCCACTGTGTTTGTGTGATAAAAAATGTAGGCTATTTAAAGTGTAGCCGCAGTGGGATACAAAGTCCTTGATAAGGCAACCTTGGCTAATATTGTTGGAAGAAAACATTTATTCATATTTTACAAGCTTAAATGATCCTTCAGCTAAAAACTATTAAAAAATGAGCCTCTTAGTTTTTACAGCTTTAGTTTTGGCTGTATTCATCTCTACAAACAGTAGTCTTATAGTAATCATACTACACTCAGCTCTGTCACGTATAAATGAATACGTTACTAGAAGATTTACTTCTTAGATATTGGTAAATAGCAGGCAAGCCTCAACAGGCTGTCGAGCCGTTATTTTGATGCTTATTTCTCATGTTTACAGATTAGGCTCAAATACACAATACAGGTAAGATTATAATTTATTTGTTCAACGTCGCTGACATGAAATGAAAAACGATCTCCGACAGCAAAACAATAATTAAAAAATAATGCCACAGCCATAACATTTGGCGGTGTGATGAATGCCTCGGTGAGTCAGACCGTGTCACAATAGAAAATTCACATCGTATAGGGAGTGTTAAACAATGTTTGGGTTAAATTGGTTGTGGGAGGATTCAGAGACATTAAAATGCCACTTAAATTAGATAGGACTCATGAGTGAAAATAATTTGGAATCACTGAGATGTGAAACGTTTATTATTTTCCATTTCATGGCTTTGAGCGCTTGTGATGCAGTTATTTTATGTGAGTCTTTGGTAAATAGTGTTTTACTTTTATGAAGCTAAAGTAGTTTGAATAAAACCTTTTGGACCTCCGGTGTCTTTGATAATTCAAATTCGTTGTAGCATTGTTTATTATTCTATATTGTATATGTTGTCATTTTCTATTTTATAGAGAACAGTTGGACTAGTTTGTGTCGTAGCTTACAATCTGGTTTACGACTCTGTGCCCCATTCCTCTCGGTAGATTAAACAAAACGATGCTGACATTGCAAATTAATCTGTTGACAATACAGTATTTGAAAAGTGCCCCATATTTGAGTCCGTTTTCTATCTTATTGCAGCCACTGACTTTGAACTCACATCGAGAGCTGAATTGACTTCACATCTTTCAGATCTGAGAATCTTTGAAACAGAAGTTATTCATTATTTACCGAGAGGACATTGATAGTCTAAAGAAAAAGAAAATATAGCAGTCAGTTTTTCGCCAGAACAGACACACAATAAATATTGTTAGGCAATATTGACTAGATTAATTTATCCCTTAGTTTGACAGTCATCTTTTTTTTTTAATATAGTGATGGATGTGGCTGTGTAGAACTATGATCGTTAGACACAAAGCAAACAGCATGCGCTCAAAGTCTACTCTGTGTTCATCACAGTCATATTGCAGCCATCCATTTTATTACCCGTTTATTCCCACTCAGGGTCACTTTGCCAACTATCACTAGTTCTTTTTTTTCTTTTCGGCTTTTTTTTTATGCAAACCCACATTTTGTTCTCAGCAATTGTGTAATCTTTCTTTTTTGCCAACTTAATTTGTGCATCAGCATGCATCGTAAAGAATACTAAATACATAAGCACAGCTGTGCTGCCAAGTCTAGCAGGGATCAGGAGTTTATATTCTACACTATCACACACTGTTATTCATGAATAAAATATAAAAGAGTCAACCTAGATGCAAATACCTTAATAATCTGTCAAAGATTATTAGATATAAAGTCTGAATTTTCTGTGCCCTGTCTTTTTTTGGTCAGATTACATATGCACACACACACACACACACACACACACACACACACACACACACACACACACACACACACGCACAGCCTAGCTCACTGTTACCAATCCACCCTGGAATCTGAGTTACGCCAGTTTTACCTTTCTGATTGCATCACCAATTAATTAAAACGACCCCGCTGCAAATAACAGGCTCATTAAGGCCCTAATTATTTGTTCACCTTGTAGGGGCCTCTGTATTATTTTTTCTAGACTTGGTATAGAGTGGCAGGCATTTTATGCTGCTGAGCAGGCTGATCCTTTGTTGCTGTACAAATCCCATACTCATTACTTCTTTAAATGAATATTCCTAAGTTTTGAGCAGTGATTAACAGCATTATCAATGTTGTGCTAGATTGTCAGTGGTTAATCATTTTCTTAATGTTTGTTATTTGACATCAGTTGAAACAGTATATACAGAACTGACATGAATGTGACTAACCCTAACTGTCAACCCTATCTCAAGGGAAGGCGTATAAATAGCACAACATTACAAGGACATTCTGCGTGTCATGAGAACGCATTTCAATTTTCCTTTGTGCGCAACACAACTACGGCCACGGCCACAGTTTAACAAAACCACTTAGTGAGGTTTAGGAAAAACATCATGTTTGGGCTTAAAATAAGTACGGAAACTAAGTAAAATACGTACGGAAACAATGTAACATAAGTACAGAAAACACGTCATAAACGTTATTAAACAAGACTATATGGAGTATATGTCTGGACCGTAGGCTACGTAGATGGTCACTGTGAATTTGTGGCTAAATTGTTACACAAATAGTCAGAGGTCATGTCTATTATGTTTTGTGAACAGTTTATTCCACTTAAATCTTAATATTTGATTGAAAGACAATTTATAATGAAGCAAATGACATTCAGTAATAGTAAATGGTAACATTTACTAGTCAGTATATTATAGACTACATTTTATACAAGGTGAAAAGGTATTAGCATGACATACAGTATGCAAGGTTAACAGTATTTCAGTTTTTTATTAAAGCATGTGTATCAAAAGCATTCATGATATAAATGGTGTGTAACAATATATACTGTACATACTATACACCATTCAGATAAGAAGCATATTAAAAGTTGTTTGCTTGTCGTCTTGCGGACAGACCCGACAAAGCATGAATTCAGACTTTTTACTACTCAGCATCATCATGTTGTTATTTTGGCTTCACTATTGATCCATTTACAACAATGTCGCTGATGTATTTAATGCCTAGATGAGGTGTTGATGGAGTAGCTCCAATGTTAGCATAGCCTGGCATTGATCGTTCCGAACTCCATTCAGAAAACAAGCATTTTAAAATTGTTTGCTTGTTGTGTTACATTGAGCATTCATTTACTGATGACATATACAGGGGGGCGGTGAACGCTTCCCACTTTTTGTCAGTCAAACAGCTGGTTCGGTACATGTGGGAGAGGTGGATCAAAATGACAAAGCATGAATTTGGTCTTTTTACAAATCAACATCATAATGTCGTTATTTCAGCATCATTTTGATCCATTTATTGTAATTAAATTAAATCACAGCACAGTCTGTTTATTTTGGGTTCATGCCGCAGTAGCGATGTGTGGCTTGCTAGATAGTCAGTTCAATGGCACTGTGTGTGAATACAGCTCACCGCCGACGAACATAAACGCCATAAACAGACATAAACAATAGCACATGCACAATAACAGCACCATGACGTTAACGGTCCCGCTATCGGTATCGGAGACATTAAGAAATTTGATTTCCTATTTATTTAGGCTACATAAATGTTATCTTGCACCTTTGATTTCACAAACTTTCTAATTGTTTCTAATTTGTAATAAGATTAAAACATTCGTCAATGATGCATTCTCCAATACAGGGGAGAGATCTCTGTCTCAGCCTGTGCATCTCTCTCCCACACACACACACACACACACAGACAGGAGACCCTACTCTTAGCGACAATGGCAGAGAGAACAACACGGTCCAAAGTGTGGTTATACTTCAGCCAAGTCGATGCAGACAATGCTCGTTGCCAAACAAGTCTTTTGCTTTTAAGGGCGGAAACACGAGCAATCTGTCATAACATCTAGCCAAAGTGAATCAGATCAGGTGGAGGAATGCACAGTTTTCAACAGACTAGCTCATAGTTCATCCCTCCCTTGCCCCATCCACCATCATCACTTTATAGTTTATAATAGTGATTTGTATTAACACAATCGATCTTTCGGAGGTTCTAGCTTTTAAAGCTAGAGAGAAGATACTGGATTCATATGAAACTAGAAAACCTAAGGAATCCATTGGTATCAACGGTGTCATATGAGCTCGTCGCGAAGGAGGCTAAAAAGCGCTCCAAACTTGGCGAGGAAAAACTGTCATGGCCATTTTTAAAGCGGTCCCCTTGACCTCTGACCTCAAGATATGTGAATGAAAATGGGTTCTATGGGGACCCACGAGTCCACGAGCAAATGTTGTTATGCTAAATGCAGTACCTGTGAGGGTTTCTGGACAATATGCGTCATTGTTTTGTGTTGTTAAATGATTTTCATAAATAAATATATACACACATTTGCAAAAAGCAAGCATATTTGCCCACTCCCATGTTGATAAGAGGATTAAATACTTGACAAATTTCCCTGTAAGGTACATTTTGAACAGATAAAACATGTGCGATTAATTTGCGATTAAATATTTGAATGGATTGACAGCCCTAGTATTTACCTTCTATTATTATTCTAAAAGGATTGACTATTTAGAATATTATTACTAGCTTAAAAGGAGAGACTGAGGCTAGATGTGAAAGAGTGGCATACACTGGAGGAGTATTACAAACATAAAGACGTATAAATTAATCTCTGTGTTCTCCACTTGCTCTTACAGAGATCATCTACAGCTGGGTGTTTAATGAGTTCCCCTCATTCGTTGCTGAGGACAGTCGGCGCTTCATCTCCCAGGACACAGGAAACCTGTACATCTCCAAGGTGCAGCCATCTGATGTAGGAAGCTACATCTGTCTGGTGAAGAACACGGTGACGAATGCGAGGGTTCTGAGCCCTCCGACACCTCTAACGCTGAAAACCGACGGTGAGGCTCTCAGATTTATTGCACCTCTCACACCCGATAGGCCCCTGATTTGTATAAATGCCCCAGGCAGACAAATCTAATGGATTTCATTGGATAAACCACGCAGAAAATATCGCAGGTCTCTCTCTGTTTGAAAGCGTAACATTTATTTATTTATTTATTTATTTTTAGATCTATTACTTCCTCCCTCTGAACTTGTTTAGCGCAGATGAAAATCTAAAAGCTTATTTTATATTCTGCTGGTGCATTTTATTGTATCATAATGCATTTGGATAAAAAAATTTCAGATCAGATAGGTTAATAAAAGTGGGTCGGCCGTCTGCTTTCCACTGAGCCTCATGTAAGCGGAGGGCGTTATGAATTCCATACACACCGTAAATAGATAGTGAGCAATTCTTTAACATTAGTGTGGGGAGCCTTCTTCGCTCACAATGTGCTTTGGTGAAACCGGCCGTCAGGGAAATCATTTTCCAGCATAAAATTAACGGAATCAATGGCCCTTGCTGTGGATGGGATTTCGCTCTTTTATACTAGCCTCTCAGGAGCCATGCTGCGGAGCTGTTTGTTGGATTCAGGTGTGGATTTCACCTACAGGCCTTTTTACATCTGACTACACAGAGAAACGTCCATCACTTCACACAGGTGCCTGTCATTGTCAAGGTTTTCAAAGAGCCACTGAGATTACATCCCCAGTGAAGCTGTGAAAGGGCCTCTGTGCCTCGGAACCAGGTTTGTTCCAAATGTTGCAACACAAATTCACCTCTTAAGGATTACATCCCTTCCAGCAAGATTCCTACTCAGCATTTGCATAACCTTGTATGAAATGGCCCTCAGAGACGTACATGATACTTAGCACATAGCCGTGCTAATTTGGTTTGTTTCTCCTATTAGCTGAAATGCAAAATACAGTCAGAAAGGCACGTGGTCAGTCTGCTGTCAGAGTTGTAATGTGGTTTATGGTTGAATAGAGAAAGATTTGTTTGTAGGGCTGTTTAAAATTTTTATGTTTTAAATATTTAATCGCTATTAATCAAATGATTGTCCATAATTAATCATGATTAATTGCAACGCATTTTTTATCCGTTCAAAATGTACCTTAAAGGGAGATTTGTCAAGATTTGTTGTACTGTTGTTGACATGGGAGTGGGCAAATATGCTGCTTTATGCAAATATATGTATATATTTATTACTGGAAATCAATTAACAACACAAATCAATGACAGATATTGTCCAGAAACCCTCACAGGTACTGCATTTAGCATAAAACATATGTACAAATCATAACATGGTAAACTGCAGCCCAACAGGCAACAACAGCTGTCAGTGTGTCAGTGTGCTGACTTGACTATGACTTGCCCCAAACTGCATGTGATTATCATAAAGTGGGCATGTCTGTAAAGGGGAGACTCGTGGGTACCCAGAGAACCCATTTTCAGATCAAGGGACCCCTTTGAAAATGTCTATGCCTGGTTTTCCTCACAAAAATGTAGCGCAAGTTTGAAGGGTTTAGCCTCCTTCGCGACAAGAAAGTATGATATGGTAGGTTTTCTATTTTCATTTGATGCAGGTATCTTCACTCTAGCTTTAAAACTGTACCCGCTACAACCTAAAAATCACAAATTGCATTAATGCGTTAAAGCTTCAATAGGCAACAATTTTCTGTCATCATTGGGCAAAAATTCCATAATAACCTTTCAGCATATTGTAATTCAAGTGTTCTGAGAGATAACTAGACTTCTGCTCCTCCTCATGGCTCTGTTTTCAGGCTTTAAAAAATCTGAGACTTTGACCAATCACAGGTCATTTCAGAAAGAGAGCGTTCCTATTGGCTGTGCTCCGGCTGGTGGGCAGTGCTTAGTATTTCCTCAACAGATCTCAACATGGCTGCCAGGTCACAAACTTTCTCATTATACAGCTAAACAGTACACTACAAGATGTTTCTGAAAACATTTGAGGCGAGAAATAGGCATTACAGTAACAGAATATTGATTCATATTTGATCAGCGCTGCCTAGTTTGACCGTTTGATTTGTGAGTGATTGACTTGTGGCTGTCATAGACGGAAGCTGGACGGCTGACTCCAGCTCGGCTCTAATTGGTTGTTTTCCTCCGGTCTGTGAAATCCTGCAGATGCCGTTAGGAGCACCGGAGTACACAGAGGAACATGATTTTTTTTCAGATTACCTGTCTCATGCACTACTGTCAGAATATAGTGATTGTTTTATAAATATAACTTTTAATCATATTTGCTCCATTTTTACACACTGCTGCTTTAAAGAAATGAATTGCGTTAAAACAAATTTGCATTAACGCGTTATTATCACGTCAACTTTGACAGCCCTAATTTTGTCGTGTTCATTTTTTATGGATGAGTGATGGAAGAGTAATCAAGTTTGCAGCATCCACATAGTGATGTCCATCCATAATGTGGCTATGATAGCCGGGGCTAAAGGACAGCACTCTCACCTGCAACACAACACGGCCAAATCAAGCCCTCTACAGCTGTAGCTCCATTATGCCAAAGAATGCCTTGGCCAGCCTCGCTCTGCACATCTCGTCATGTTCAGCAGGCTTCTATATTGTGAGTTTGGGGTCTAAAATGCTGAAAATTGCATTGGCACACCTCACAGCAGACACCCAAATGTTCCCCAGGCCGTGTGCACCCCCTCAGTCATTGGAGTCTGACCAATCAGACGCTGCAATCTGTGCCTCAGTAAAAGTGAGCGATTATTACACAGCAGACAGTTCAAGCTGGATCTGTGTGCGGCTCACCACTGTCAGCTCCAGCCCCGACTCTCTTAATCAAAACAAGCATCTGGGCTCCATTATACCCCGCTGGAAGCCATTGATCCGCAATTCACAATCCACCTTGAGCAGAGCGGGGCTAAGCACTGAACTCTGCACTAATGCACTGTTTTAAAACAAAATATACAGTTCATCTCAGAAACACTCTGCCTTTGATTTATTATTATTTATTTTCTAGCAAGTGCATAATATTACTGTGGATTGCAGCAACTTTGAAATGGCTCTGAATCAGAACACAAGCAGTTGTTCGTTGATAAAAAGGAATGCTATAGCAAAATTAAATCACTGTTCATGAAAAAAATCTGATAATTGACATTGTCTATCATGTCATTTTGTAAATGCCAGATTGTAAAATAATCCGTATTTCTTAATTATTTATTTGACTGTTAAGCATTGAAGCATTGCAACATTGCTTTTGTTAGCACATGTTTATCATCAACTTATTTTAATGATTTAATTGTCAAACTATGTGGATTATCTATTCATAACTAAAATTCCTCAATTACTTTCTATGTAAATACCTCAAATTTATGTTTGCCAAAAAAATGGAGATTGGGCTTTTAACCAGGGCTGTCAAAGTTAACAGGATAATAACGCGTTAACACAAATTTGTTTTAACGCCACTAATTTCTTTAACGCATTTTAATAAACCTCTTAAAAATCGGACAGGCCGCCGATCTTTCGGAGGTTGCTGGCTCAGTTTTAAAGCTAAAGTGAAGATACTGGCATCATCAAACCTAAGGAATCCATTGATACCAACAATGTCATACTAGCTGGTCGTGAAGGAGGCTGAATAACGCTCCAAAGTTACGCTACATTTTGGTGAGGAAAAACTGGCATGGCCATTTTCAAAGGGGTCCCTTGACCTCTGACCTCAAGATATGTGAATGTAAATGGGTTCTATGGGTACCCACGAGTCTCCCCTTTACAGACATGCCCACTTTATGATAATCACATGCAGTTTGGGGCAAGTCATAGTCAAGTCAGCACACTGACACACTGACAGCTGTTGTTTTCTGTTGGGCTGCAGTTTACCATGTTATGATTGGAGCATATTGTTTTTAATGCTAAATGCAGTACCTGTGAGGGTTTCTGGACTATATATGTCATTGTTTTGTGTTGTTAATTGATTTACAGTAATAAACATATACATACATTTGCATAAAGCAGCATATTTACCCACTTCCATGTTGATAAGAGTATTAAATACGTGACAAATCTCCCTTTAAGGTACATTTTGAACAGATAAAAAATGTGCGATTTATCGAAATATTTTAATGGATTGACTGCCCTACTGTTAACCTTTGTTTTTACATCCAGATGAGTGGTAAAGCCTCCAGTTGGACTGCAGTACTCGTGGTGTTATTGTTGTCATGAGACATTTTCTCTCTCCACAGCGACAGTGATATCAATGAAACATAATGTTCACAGGCACGTGTCATCTCCATATGGGCATGTTTTCTGTACTACTCTATAAATTGTTATTGTAGACCATAGGCCCGTAGCCATATTGGATGTCAGCATGATCATTTACTAGCCAACATATGCTCAGTGGTGTAGTCAAAACAATTCATTGTCCTTTACCCTGAACGTACACATGCTGCTATTACAAAAGCACCAGCTTACTGTCTTTACTATAAATACACCACTGTTATGATTAAGAACAGCATCATGGACATTTATATCTGGAGTGAAAGAACTGCTCCCTTCAATGCTTTTTAAAATTAGAATTCCAAAAAAAGTATTTTGAATGTATTGTTTATTGGGAACATGCAGCCATAATGAACATGACATTTTCCTTATTTACTACCTTAACCCCAAGAAGAAATCATCAAAAATCAATATTAAAAGTCAAATTGTCAGAAGTTGTCTGGTATATTACAGCATTGTGTGTAATGTTAATGATGTTCCTTACATAAAACATGGCTACATTGCTATTGCAGTGTAGATGGAGGATCGTTGGGGCTACTTCCTCAATGAGTACAATAGTAGTGGTGTGACAATTAAAACATATGGAGAAAGTAAGAGGGAATTGTTTTTTTATATATATTTTACAGCAGGTCTAAATTTGTAAAAACATACAAACCTACAGTTGAAAGTTATGTATTATTTGTTCTATTTTCGTAAAGAATTAAAAGTAATCCTGCGTTAGTACTTCCGAGCAGCTCGATATCACAACAAAGCATGTAATACACCCACCTGTCCACCAGAGGATAGCGTGTCAGTGTCACGTTTTACCTTGCCGAGGTGTGAATATTATACTAGTGCATGAAGATGCAGTACCAGCAGGGGGCAATAAAACCACTCACTTAGGTTTAGGCAACAAAACCCCATAGCTAGGTTTAGGAAAAACATTATGATTGGCCTTAAAATAGGTTCGAACAATATGTACAGAAACAACGTGACATAAATACGGAAAACACGTCACTAAAAAACATTTACGTGGTTGAAAGTGCTGTGTTTGATGGACCCGCCCACCTCCCCTCCCCTCCCGCCCACCGTAAGCAGTTTTTATCACTTTTTATTCTATGTCACTAGCTCTGAGCGTGTCATATTTACATGGATGCATTTACATTACAGTCAGTACAGACTCCATGGTGTACAAATGACATGCCACAAGCAACAACAGCGTTCTTATTGCACACTTTTGCCTCGAGCATTATTGTGTCATTCTCACGCCTTTTCGTGCGACCGGGCTAGTCTGAGATGCACTAAGGAAAACTCCTGTGTATGACTGGATCAGAGAGCTAATAAAATGCTTATGCTATGAGCTTGGAGTCCCAGTGAATTCCAGGATAGGTATTTTACTTTAAAATTGGTCCGCAGAAGAACAAAGCACAACAGAAAAATGTAATTTTCATCTGATTAATAAATAAAACTGGAACATAAAATATAAAGCTGTACTACAAATGAGGGGCTGTTAATGTTTTAGCACACCGAGCCGAGGCATTATTTCCCTCAGTTCTATCAGGTCCAGCCACTGAGGCTGAATATGATATTGAATGTACTATGGCATGAGCCGATGAAATATTGAAAATTCATTATATGTGAAGGGCTGCTTTGGAGCTATAAATGTTGAGAATGAGATTGAAATTGAAAAGTTCTTTGGAACAAATATCATAAAACTCCTTTACCATACATAGTGGGCCACAATTCAATAACCCCACTCCTTATCACATAAAAAGTGTCAGGTACATGTAGGAGGTGTAATTATGGTTTCTCAAATGTCATGTCGGCCATTTGTCTTACTGGTCGTGTGGCGTAGCGCTGGATATGGTCTGATATGTTTTGTTGTGAATTCAGGAAGGTGCCGGGGTTAGCAGTGTTGCCCGTCAGCGCTGCTCACGCGTAACAATTGTGTGTACATTTAACATTCTTCTGTAAAAAGTAAAATACTCATGCAATATTCATATCACAAACTCCCATTTAATAAGAGGGATAATAGTAATTAGATCCCAGATGAAGGTGTTTTCCTTTGTTGCACCAAATTTGCTCAATGCCATCTGACACATCGTTCTGGCAAATGGATATAAATGGCCGCCTCAACATACAGATGAATAAACAAGGAAAACATGTCCTCTGGCTATGACTTAGAGTGGAGGTGTTAGTCATAGTGGCACTTAGCAAGACTGATAACACGTTATCACTTGTGTGTGTCCTTCACAATGTGGCTCACTAATTCTTGAGGACAATACACTACTTTGTCACTGGAGAATATTTGTTAGTACATCATCTTAATGGTTTGTTTTTCTGATACCGTGGCTCATGGAGCTTTTTTTTTACCCTTTTTTATTATGTAGACGTTGTTGTCATGCATACAGTTGATGGCAATATGCTACCTATGCAGAATTTGGCTCACCTGACTGCATTTTCCAACTGACTTTGAGTACATGAAAATAAAAAAAAATATTAAAATGTAAAATACCATGTGTTAAACTAGGGATGCACCGATTTATTGACCGAACATCGGTATCGGCCGATATTCATTGGCAGTGGCGGATGTTTAACTGTTGTGATGCATCGATTTTGCGCCAGCTAAATGTTGTGTTGGTTATTTGCGGTCAGTCTCTGACAACAGTAACCAGCTGCTCATTCTGAGAAGAAGCCACCGGCTGGACACGACTTTGGCATGACAGCGGGGGCCTTGCATACGTGTGGTTTGTTCCAAAATAAAAAGTGAAAGAAAAAGTCGGCCGTGTGGGACTATTTTACTTTTTCAGAAAAAAGATCCACGACAACATTGTTATGTCCAACAAAAAATTAAGCAGTAAAAAAAATGGCCAACAAGATTTATTAAAAACAATCACTGCGGTTTTGATGGGAATGAATCTCGTGTGTATGTTTGTGTCACTGGAAGCCTGTCAGTCCAACCACAGCACCCAGTACTTTACAGTGGGGACATCCTTCATGCTGTGCAGTCCAGATCCAGTCCAGGGTGAGCAGAGTGCAGCAGCACGTCGGGGCCGTCGCATCGTAGTCCTGCGGCTCTGCCATGGGTCCGTCCAGCCCGGACAGCTGAGGCAGCGAGGCCCGAGGCTGCACCAGCAGAGCGGGGCTCTCCATCCGCTCCCAGGTGGCATCCTGCCGCTACTATTCCACTAGTTACTCGATCGCGAATGGCGTCAATCACTCAGAGGGATAAAAAAAAAAAGAAGAAAATTAATAAAAAAATTGGTTGCTAAATATACTTAGGTGGCCGTTAATATATGTGTGAGAAATACTGATTATGTTTCTAATCACTTTTACATTTAATTTATGCTTTACAAAATGGATATTGGTTAGCACTGTCGCCTCAAAGCAAGAGTGTCGCAGGTTCAAAACCTGGCTTGGGGCCCTTCTATGTGGAGTTTGCATGTTCTCCCCGTGTTAGCGTGGGTTTTCTCTGGGATCTCCAGCTTCCTCCCACAGTCCAAAGACATGCAGGTTAGGTTCATTGTTGACTCTAAATGTCCCGTAGGTGTGAATGTGAGTGTGAATGGTTGTCTGTCTCTATGTGTCAGCCTTGTGATAGTCTGGCGACCTGTCCAGGGTGAACCCCACCTTCACCCAATGTCAGCTGGGATCGGCTCTAGCCCCCCACACCCCCGCGACCCTGAACAGGATAAGCAGGTTACAGATAATGGATGGATGGATGGAAAATGAATATTTTTGTTAGGCTGTTCGAGTACTGAAACATTCTTCTCTTAGATTAGGTAGGTGTATAGCAACTGAAAAGGCTTTTTGAAGCAGTTATTTAAAAAAGAAGAATATTTTTCCTATGAAAGAAGGTTATGTTAAAGGTTGTTTCATTCAGAGACAGTGTAATGAAATGCTCAATGACTTCAAAACAGCTCAGTTATTCTTTTATAATGAATATGTCTTTGTTTCCCAGCACAAAAGGGGAATGAATAACAGAAAAAACAAAATAAACAAAAACATCGGTATCGGCTATTGACCAAAATTGTCAAATTAAACATTGATATCGGTATCGGCTGAGAATCTTGCAATCGGTGCATCCCTATGTTAAACTTGACTAATCGTATATGCTTTATTATTATATATTATGTATCTGCGCTAAATCCGAATCACTGACCCTATTACAGTGATAAATAGTGTATACAGTAAAGGTGGATAGTTGAACGATATGCCAGATGGTGTGCATAATTGTGCAGTCCCACACTTGTACACTGCATGATTCAATGTACCATGTGTATCTTGACTGGTCTTTGCATCAGGAATCCTCAGGAAATTTACATTTGCTGCTTCATTTTTTTTTTCTTCAGTAGTTGCTTATCATAAAACAGGTACCGGGGCAATAAGAAGTGAGCCTCCATATTATTTTGAAATCACCATGCCCAGTCTCTGTGTAGCACACTGCAAGATGATGGGGAAAAAAGAGGGGGGGTAAGTAGTGGTTTCAATCTGCTTGGTTCTAATGTCTGCAATTCCTCTTTCTTAACCTGTTCTAGGTGTCATGGGTGAATATGAGCCCAAAATTGAAGTGCATTTCCCTACATCTGTTCTGGCTGCCAAAGGAGTCACTGTCAGGCTGGAGTGCTTCGCCCTGGGGAAGTAAGTAAACACGGACATATTGCACAAATATAGGTAGTTGTTTATTACAGCAGCATCATATTAATCACCAGGAAAAGTAAAGTACACTGCTCCGTTGCTGAGAGATCCTTTAGATAACACTCCTTGTGTTTTCCTCTCTTCTTTAAATTACATTATTCCATTACCTGAAAGGGGACCAGGCATATCTTGTCTTCAGGCGGGATGTTAAGTGAGTGTAGAGAAGTGCAGCATCGTAGCTCGGCTGTTAGATGGCATGTTAGTGCAAGGGGAGGGGGGGGGGACTGAATAGGGAATTCAGCCCTAGGGACCCATGTGTTCTCATAATTGAGAGCCCAAATGTATCTGTGTTTCCTGGCTGCTTTCAGGGTCTGTTATGAATGTAGAAAGCCAAGGTTATGTCTATGGAAAAATGAAATTGGTAATAGTTGTCTGCCAGGAGGGAAAACACACTTTTGTCCACGGAGACTTCAATCCAAACCACTTACCACAGTTACTAAAGTTAGCATCGCAGGCTCCGCGGTTGACAAAGCCATTGCCTTTTTTAAATCAAAATGTACATATTTTTTTATTCATTTCTTTTTTCTCATTCAAATTCATTTCATTCAAAAATAAATTTAAAACATTTTCAAAGGGTTCTTCTCCAAAGCGAGGTTGAAGTGGTGTTTGACACTACAAAAAAATCATTTTCGTTGCACAACATAATCTTTTATCATCCCCTTCTCCATTTTGTTTATAATTATTCAGCATGAATAATTCATCGCTGACTCCTATCTTAAGTGCAAACAGCCTCTAATCTACAGATGACTAAGGACCTCATAATTGTTATCCTTGATTTCAATTAATTATCCCCATTATGGTGAGTCATTTCCTAAATATATAGACACTGCATTATAATCTCACACCCCTTAGTTTTTCCTATCAAGCTATGCAGGAGTTTTGGGATTCTTGTAGGACAGTCCTTGCTCTGTGCTTCCGTCAGTGAAGTAATTTGTGCCTGATGGCTCTCAGTCAGACAGTGATGCCGGTGACTTACCCTTTTACATAGAGATGAATGATTTATCAATGCACCCTATTAAGAAATGCCAGTCTTTATATAGCACCGAAAATGAAGTTAAAATGGCTTTTGTTCTCCTGTTGATCAATATTGATGATGGCACCACTAGCTAAGACGGGGCAGAAAAGCTCTTTGTGTGTGAATGCCAAAGCTCCTTGATATGATTGTCTGTTGTGATATTTACCAGTGACACTACTTTGTGGGCCACAGTCAAGGGCAAAGAGAACAATGAGGCAATACAAATGAAATTGTCTAATAGTTTGACATTCTAGTCACCTTAAAATGTCGTCATTTTTAGTGCAAGACTGCTTTTTAAAGGTCCTCTATATGATATCCAGAGAATTAATATAGCACCAAACAACTATTTGCTATGTACAGATATAGTGGACTAATGTCTACCTGAGCAGAGAATGAAGTCTCTCTTTTCCGTGCTTTGTTGACATAACCGGGCCGGCCGCACATGCTTTTAGTGCATGTGAGCGTGCCCCACTGGCTAGCACATGCCCCGTCCCGACCTACGAGCACCCACCGTCCGATACTCCCCTCCAGGTAAACACTGTCAGCTGTCAGTTGTAGCTCTGTTTTCACTGTTAGCAACTTTAGCAACGTTAGCTGCAAGACGCCAGCTCAGCCGTCACTGAATTGAGAGCTGTGCAGAGGCAATAGAAATGCTTCCAATGTGGCATTAAACACCTTTAACGCTATTAGTGCCGTTAGCTGCGAGCCGCCAGCTCAACCGTCGCCATGTTGAGCCGTGCGGAGCCAATAAAAAATGCACCCAATCCGGCATTTAGCACCTTTAGCGCTGTTAGTACCATTAGCTACAAGACGCCAGCTCAGCTGTCGCCATATTGAGAGCTGTGCGGAGGCAATAGAAATGCTCCCAGTCTGGCATTTCGTACCTTTAATCATGATTTGGCTAGCTCACGCCTGCCGCTCTGCACTAGTCTCATACGGCGTGTACAGCCTATAACGCTGTCCCGACCTACGGCACCGTAGCAGAAGCGTAGCACCCACCCTCGGCACCCAGGTTAACAATGTCAGTTGTCAGTTGTAGCTCTGTCTGTTTTCACTGTTAGCACTGTTAGCCACGTTAGCTGCGAGACGCCATCTCAGCCGTCACTAAGTTGCGAGCTGTGCGGAGGCAATAGAAATGCCCCCAATCTGGCATTTAGCATCTTTAGCACTAGTACCGTCAGCTGCAAGCCGCCACCTCAGCCGTCACTAAGTTGCGAGCTGTGCGGAGGCAATAGAAATGCCCCCAATCTGGCATTTAGCATCTTTAGCACTAGTACCGTTAGCTGCAAGCCGCCACCTCAGCCGTCGCCATGTTGAGCTGTACGGAGCCAATAGAAATGCTCCCAATCTGGCATTTGGCACCTTTAGTGCTGTTGGTAGCGTTAGCTACGAGACGCCAGCTCAGCCGTCGCCATTTTGAGAGCCGTGCAGAGGCAATAGATATGCTCCCAATCGGGCATTTAGCACCTTTAATCATGACTTTGTAACTTGTTTGTTGGTGAAATTTGATTCTCAGTAGAATGATAAGCATTGTTTCCTATTGTGGAGCATCACTGTGCTTTTAAAGTTTCAAGGTACAAGTTACTTAATATAAATGAAAATATAAATAAAACCAAGTAGTTTGGTGGAAAGGGGCATCATTAGTACTTTCCTATTAGGTTTATCACACCTTTATGTGTTTGTTAATTGAAAATGTAATTGTGGTGTTCTCATATGCATGTTGGTTCTGCTTCCTTATTGCCAGCTGATGCAAAACGGTTATCATTCAGCCGGTTTGTTTTGTTTCTTTTTCAGATAAGTTTATCAGGAGTGTTACCATGAATGATTATTGCCATTTATAGATGATGATATACTACCTATAGATTTTCAAACAACAAAATCCCGGCTTCATATTCTAATTTACAAGAAACTCTGGGAAGTGCAGTGCTGTTAGCTGCATTCATTTCAAGGGATATTGAAGTATGTAGTTCAAAAGGCCTTGTACATTTGATGGGTTACATATTCTCCCACTCCTTTCCACTTAAAATATAATATGTGGCATGTGGTAGATGCTTTCATCCAAATTGCTTTAGAGTAGTAGATATACTTTTAGCTCCAGTGACCCCAGAGGGAATCAAACTCTTGAAACCCTTGCAGTTACGTTCCTCGTTGAGCTATACAGGACCACAAGGACCACAGAAAGTGCCTCTTAATGACAACACATTTTGTACTCTTGGTACTATGGGTAATGTTTTTGAAAAGGTAGTTTTTGCTCAGATCATACAGGTAAAATGTGGCTTTAGATTCTCCCTAAAAAAGAGTGTAGAATTCCCTAGAGGGCCCGAAACACTGCGAGCTCAGAGCTAAATGGTGGAATAATATCTAGAATTTAATGATCTGAAGCAAACTCCACCATATTTTAGTATTAGATTTCATTTTCAACCTTTATTATGGAACAAGTCCAGATGAGGGCACAGCAATTGTGTGGAATGCTAATTAAGATATAATCTACAGAGCTTGCGGGCACATTCTTAAATTGAAAAATTGTAACACCTTACATAAACTCTGGAGTGTAGTACCTTCACATTCACGATGTTAGGGTATGAAATACTCAGTTTGTACACTTTGATAAAATTGCCATAACCTTCGCCTCAGAGTTCAGGAGTTAATGCCAGCAGTTCCATATATAAAAGACACTGACAGGCGGGGGTTCTCGTTTCTAAACTGAGTGAGCCTATATTCCCCCCTGCCCGCCCCCAGTCCTGTGGACACGTACAGGTCCGGTGCTCATTATTCAGCCTCCAAAGAGAAACCCTGCCACGGACTCAGGAAGATTCACCCTCATGTTCCAGCCCCTCGAGGTCTCTATAGATTTGTTCTGTTCTCTGGCTAGTCGAGAGTGTAGTCGGAGCAAAGGTCTCTTGCAAAATTCTCCATCAATAACATATAAGGATGGGCTTCATAACAACTGCATGCCGTATTCATGAGTACTGATTCAATCTCTGTTGTTAGCATATGTTGTTCTTACACCCCACAGGGGCATCGGAATGAAAATGCCAAGTGCTAACAAATGGAACCACGTTGGACCACAGATATTTGATTTTACCTCAGGCCTCAGATATTGCCCCTATTGTAACCACACTATTAACATATATAGCTGTCTGAACTGCAGATGGGGAGATGCTAGTGATGACAGTGACTTCATTTCTACATTATTTGACTGGATGGATGAATGACAAATTGAAATAGGTGGGTTATACTTTATACTTTGTGGTTACAGGTTAGTTTTACAATTGCTAACAAGTGTTTACCTGTACTAAGATTCTTTCACTTAACTCTTACATGTTCTTACATGCACACGTTTTCCTTCCAAGAGGAACATATAGTCAATCATAGCACAACTTTCAAAATACTAACAGTTGATGGCATTACAAAAAACTGCAAAAAACGTTTCATGTTTCAGTTTTACCTGCAAACAATAGACAATATGAAATCCATTGTTTTTATAATTCAGCTTCCTTTGACTGTAAACCACTCTACATGTTTTGGTTGAATGTAAGATGTGTGCATTCCTGGCAACACACTATCTGAAAGTAAATGAGTCGTCTTTATTTTATATAATATACAGTAGAAAAAGAATCAGAACAGAATGGCTGCAGTAAAAGCTGTCTAAGCAACATGAAATTGCTGCCAGTGATCCACAAAAATCCAACATACATGGCCTTTTGATCCAAATGTGTAAAAAAATAAAACACACAAATACAATAAAAAAGGCAAGGAAGGGCAACAAAAAACACAAAAATGCACAGTCCTGTTCTAATCTATGTGATCTCTATGATGGCCACATGTCCTGGCCCACATCACATCTTACTGTATGTCGTCTCTCACTATTCACCTTGGATAGAAACTCTTGGCATGCATTATCCACCTCTGGCAGTATATTTTACACAACTTACAGTAAATCAGCTATTTCTCAATGTTTCAAAGATCTTCATTTTCATTCAAAAATGCTTTTCAGCTGTTTCAGTATAGCTGTTGAGCTGCTGCTGTTGCAGAAGTAGAGGCTCTACATTATATTTAAGGTTTTAAACTTTAGGTTTTCATTTCTGGCATGCTGTGTGCAAGCATTTGTAAATAAAACAGGAAAGAGACATCATTTTGGTATTGGGTAAGTATGTAATGTATGTAATGAAAATGTAAGTATTTTAGAAACATGAAGTGTTAATTAGGGCTGTCAAAGTTAACACGTTCTCTCAAACTTTTTTAATGCCAATTTCTTTAACGCATTAACACAACTTGTGATTTTTAGGGCTCAGTTTCAAAGCTGAAGATACTTGTATCATATGAAACCAGGAAACCTAAGGAATCCATCGGTACCAACTGTCACACTAGCTTGTCGCGAAGGAGGTTAAATAACGCTCCAAACTTGCACTAAATTGCATGGCATGGCCATTTTCAAAGGAGTCCCTTGACCTCTGACCTCAAGATATGTGAATGACAACGGGTTCTATGGGTACCCACGAGTCTCCCCTTTACAGACATGCCCACTTTATGATAATCACATGCAGTTTGGGGCAAGTCATAGTCAAGTCAGCACACTGACACACTGACAGCTGTTGTTGTCTGTTGGGCTGCAGTTTACAATGTTATGATTTGAGCATATGTTTTATGCTAAATGCAGTACCTGTGAGGGTTTCTGGACAATATCTGTCATTGTTTTGTGTTGTTAATTGATTTACAATAATAAATATATACATACATTTGCATAAAGCAGCATATTTACCCACTCCCATGTTGATAGAGTATTAAATACTTGACAGATCTCCCTTTAAGGTACATTTTGAACAGATAACAAAAATATGCAATTAATTTAATCAAGAATAAATATTTTAATTGATTGACAGCCCTAGTGTTCATTGACTGCATATTCTGTGAAAACAAAATGAATTGTTTTAATGGTATGGTCCACAGCAGACGGATGTTGTACTAATTGTGTGTTGAGTTTTGAAAATGTGACTACTTGGACAAAGGGATTTTAGCAATTGTAAAAAAAACTGTAATGTTACATAAATATCAATTAAAGTGTCTATCTATTGGGACTATATATGACTGTGGCATCATCATACAGTATATGTTGTGTAATTGCTATGCTGTATTTTTCAAATTTTGGATCAAGACATTCATTTTTAGCGATCAAACTTTGTTCCCAAATTCATGTGCAGAAATGTGGAGCTCCACTAACTGAAGTCTGTTTGAAACTACTAACTATCATTCAGTATGTTAATTCACAGCCAGTGATGTGAGGAAACCTAAATGCATGCTGTTAGGTAACGAGTTAGCTATTCAAAAACACAAAGTAAAAATTCAAAGCAATAGTCTACAAAAAAAAAATATGTGACACAAAACCCCTGTCCAAAATGAAAGACGCTCTTTGTGAAGAAATGCTTTGTTTAATACAAAACATGCTGAGAATCCTAATATGAGTCCATTGCAGCCAAGTGCACTTCAGTGTCCTTGTGAATTTAGAACAGATAAAAAAAAAGCTCAGGGATGTAACATTTTCATCTTGGCTAAATGATTGATGGGTTCACTGGAGGTTTGTATAGTGTCACATTTCCATCTTTCAGACACCTGTCAAATCTAGTTGTCATACAAGAACACCGCTGATACTGAGCGCATAGTCTCTCTCTGCACACGCAAGACATCTATCATATGGACCTATAGGGGCAGTCCTTGAATACACAGGGATAGGTGACATTGCTTGAACACTAATCATAAAATCGGTGTCATTAATAGCCTGATTTGAATCTTGTCCCCGTCCCTCTGAAACCCGGGCTCTAATGTGTGGGTCGTTTGGTACAGTAAATATATCACGAGTGATCAAAAGGTTAGTGATTTTACATGTGGAGCACAACCGACATTAAATACTCATCATGGGGCATCAATACATGATTACAGATGGAGTCTGTAGGTCATTGCCGGTGATTGTTACAGTTAGATGTTATTTTAAATATCTCTTGTTGGGCAAATAATAATTATTTTCATTATTGAATAACCTGACGATATTTTTTTAATTATTATGTAATTGTATTGTAATCAAGAAAAAAATATGAAAATAACCACAACAATTTCCAAAAGCCCAAAGTGATGACTGAGAAAGAGACTCAAAATTGAGACTGTAGAGATAGAATCTATCAAGGTTATCTTTTTAAAATTGTATCTAGGTGAAGGTACATGAAAATATTTGTAGTCATTT
This sequence comes from Sebastiscus tertius, assembly GCA_916701665.1. NCBI lineage: Eukaryota > Metazoa > Chordata > Actinopteri > Perciformes > Sebastidae > Sebastiscus > Sebastiscus tertius. The sequence continues at coordinate 9,715 of CAKAOH010000738.1, read as the reverse complement.
TAATTATTATTACAAGGTCATTTTCAGATGACAGATTCATCATGAGTATGACTAAAGCTGCAGTGGGTAGAAGTGGAGCAAATATTATTAAAACAATTTAATTTTTATAAAACGGTCACACAAAAAATCATGTGAATCTGTGTCCTTCGATGCTCCTAACGGCACCTGCAAGATTTCACAGACTGGAGGAAAACAACCAATCAGAGCCCAGCTGGAGCCTTGCCGTCTCTGAGCAGCTGTCAATCACTCGCGAACTCCGATCAAACAGTCAAACTAGGCAGTGCTGATCAAATATGAATATGAAAATATAATGTCTATTTCTCTCCTCAAATGTTTTCAGAATCATCTTGTAGTGCACGGTTTAGCTGTAAAATGAGAAAGTTTGTGACCCGGCAGCCATGTTGAGATCAGTTGAAGAAATACCAAGCACCGCCCATCAGCTGGAGCACACCCAATAGGGATGCTCAATAAGAACGCTCACTCTGAAATGACCTGTGATTGGCCAAAGTTTTTGATTTTTTTAAAGCCTGAAATCAGAGCCATAAGGAGGAGCAGAAGTGTAGTCTTCTCTCAGAACACTTGAATTACAATATGCTGAAAGTTTATTAGGGAATTTTTCCCCAATGATGCTAAATGTATTCTGCCTACTGAAGCTTTAATGGCTATGATCTTATTTTAAAAAAATAAAATTACTATCAATAATGCATTGCATCATTAAAGCTCACCTTCTACAGTGTATACTGTGTGTTGATGCTGCTTGTTCTTATGTTATATTGTACTGTTGAGTATGTAACCCCACTCATCTCTCCTCACAGTCCAGTGCCAACAATCACATGGAGGAAGATAAACGGAAACATCCCCAAAAAAGCAAGACTTCGGAAGTCCCAGGCCGTGCTGGAAATTCCCAACATTCAACTTGAGGACTCGGGAACTTACGAATGCAAAGCTGAGAATCCAAGAGGAGGCACTGCTTTCAAAGGACATCTGCAGGTCTACAGTAAGTCTAAGCGTGCTCTTATTCTCTGTTCATTTGGTCATCTTTGACTTTAGGTCAGCCATCAAACATTATCTACAGTAAGGGCTAGTGTTGATGTGTGGTATTCCAGGACTATTGGTCCGAACATAGTAGTCTAAGCTATTTTGTTCGTCCTGCACAGTTTCCAAGTATTTGTCATGATATAATCTTTGCCAGTTACACTATTCTCAAATTCAAGGCTGGGGACCAGTCTTGGTCCCTGTGAATTTGCTGAACAATCCAAATGACTAATTAAACATCATGGCAGATAATCCAAGAACAAATGTTCATCACCTCAACGAAATGAGCTGTTTCTTTGAGTGTAGCTCTCTTAAGCAAGATGTTTTGTTTTAGCTGTCAGGTGTGCTTTGTTCCAAAATGTTCTGAACTACTTCTCTGCTAGTTGTTTTAATAGACTATTGTGGTTGTTCTATGTCTTTTTTCAAAGACTCGTCATAGTATTGTCAGAAGTTGTTACATCCATGCCTTTGGTCACTGCTTTCTACAAAGTTTCTGATCATTTTTGTCACTACAAAAACATGAGTTTCCGTTAACAGATTGGAATAACCTGTTTATATTAGATAACATACTAATTATAGAGTTATCAGTTGTTGGGAATACCAATAATTAGGACCTTCTTGATTGATACATACTAATATTGTAATGTTTAATCGAATGCAGGTATACACTATATTTATTAGGGCTGTATATTGGCGAGAATCTGGCGATACGAAATGTATCATGATCCAGGGGTAATGATTCATATCATATAGTATATTACTGTAAACAAGGCAATGTATTGAGATTTTTTTAAATATAATTTTAGGAAAACGGTCATAGTACAAAAAACAGCATGGGATTAGCATAAAATGGGCATGTCTGTAAAGGGTAGACTCGTGGGTACACATAGAACCCATTTTCATTTGCATATCTCGAGATCAGAGGTCAAGGGACCCCTGTGAAAATCACCATGGCAGTTTTTCTTTGCCAAAATTTAGCGTAACTTTGGAGCATTATTTAGCCTCCTTGGATTCAATCTGCAACCTCCGAAGGATCGAATAGCAGCAGGGCCCAACGGTAGGCCGTTTGATTTTTAAGAGGTTAATTAAGTAAGGGATAATGTACAGCTGGCCGGACATTGTTGTGAAAGAATCCCCTTCAGGGCGGTGCTGCACCCCGGCCAACTGTACATTATCCTGCTTATTACACGGCTACTTACTGAAGAAATCAATATTTTGACCCAAAAACGGTCTGCCAGAATCCGACATCAGAGCTGCGCCAATAGCAACGGTCGGTAATACAGAAATGACAGACCTTAGAACACCGTGATTGACCAATCAGAATCGAGTATTCAACACAGCTGTGTAATAAAAATCTATAGTGTTTCGTAGAATCGATACAGTATCGCACAACATAATATCGCGATACTCATATATATATATTGATATTTTCTGACACCCCTAATGATTATTTATTTTACCAAATCTAGGCTCATCAACTAAAAACATTGAGTTACAGTGATAATATATCAGTTTCAGGACAGACCTTACCTAAAGAACAGTTGTTAGTCTTCTAACCACAGTGAGGTACCAGTAATTGTGCTGAATTACTACCTTTTCCCATTATCATACTGTAGACTTATCTTTGAGGGTGTATGTCCTCCGTTTCCCTCCGTCTGCGTCGTGTGCACAGGACCAAGATAATGGACTCCCTCAGCCTTGGTAGGACACATTTCCAAGGCCCTGCACTTCTTGGCAACCTCCATTCTGTTGACATCACAAGGAGAATAAGGGAGCTAATTTGTAGCAGCCTCACGCTAAATGTAATTTACACAGGTCAGCTGGAAGTTTGAACTTGCATTGTGAGGGAGACCTCCCCGACCTTAATCATTCAATCAAACCGCACACACAAAAAACAGCATTCTACTGAAGGTGCCATATGCAAAGAAAAGCAAGGAACGTGCTTGGCATGTGACTGTAGGAGAAGCAGCTCAATGGCAGGGTTTTCTTCTTTCTGCACACACTGTACAAGAAATACACCATTATGCAATGCACATCATTGGGTTCGGCAAGGTGCGTAATACTAAACGCTGAGCAGGATAGAATGATTTTTTTTGTAATTGTTATAGTTAAAAGAAGATAAAGCAAAACATGTGAGAAATATATGTGGAAGCTTTGTCTAAAGGAAAATAAATCCCGTCAGAGCCACATCTACATCTACTGATTTGTGCTAATTTATCACATTCACCCTATAATAATATCATGTCATTATCAACAACTATTTAATTTGTCCCAAGAAATTAAGTCGACACAAACTGGTTATTAAGTTTTGGTTGCACGTGTTATTTTAATATTTTATACACAGTTCAGTTCAGTATTTCAACTTTATTAGAAAATACAACAATTGATGTCACCATATGCATTTATAAATATCTCATTAGAGCAAAAAGTATAATTTAACAGAGATTAAAATAAAAGGGGAAAAAGCTTGGATGAACTGATTAACATTCCTTCCCCTACACAAGACTGGCAGAAGGTTCCAGCCCCAATAAAAGGTCCTTGTAAATTTTATATTCTTGTAAATATACAGCAATTGAAAAATATGCACCACCATATGCAGTATAAGACCCAGTAGATGGAAAGAGACTACAAGATGAAAAGAAAGTACACACAGCCTATACAGGGCTCAGATCTGGAGTTGTGACCGATTCTTTGCAGAATGTGGAGTTGGGCAGGAAGTGTGGGTGCAGCCTTGGAAACAAAAGCAAGGCTGCAGAGAGAAAACAAAGAAAAGAAAAAAAAACAGCTTCATGGTTAAGGGGCCCCCAGGAAAGGCAGTTGCCTAGTGTGCCTGTGCCATGGGCAACCCATGCAGATGAAAGAGAAAATGCTCACCAACATGATACAAAAAAACGTAAATGTGATCCACTCAGGAGAGGACAACAAGAACAACGAGAACAATCCAACTCCCCTTCCGTGAACATCTCCACCGCATTTTCTGTTAATATTCAAAAGAATAAATAAAATAAAAATAGACTTCCTGTTGTTGGAGGTCTGGTTGCTGGTCAATGCTGGTGGGCGGCTTATCAATAAAATGAGAACAGCTGGTCCACCTTAACAGCCCACCTTGAAGCTGAACTAGGCAAGATTGGAGCAAGTATGATTTAAAAAAGTTATTTTAATAAAACGGTCGCTTTATCATGACAGTAGTACATGAAACAGGTAGCCTAAAAAAAATCATGTTCCTCTGTGTTCTCCGGTGCTCCTAACGGCATCTGCAGGATTTCCCAGACAGGAGGAAAACAAGCAGTAAGAGCTGATCTGAGGTCTGCTGTCCAGCTGCCGTCAATGAGAGCCGGCTGTCAATCACTCGCGAACTCCGACCAAACGGTCAAACTAGGCAGCGCTGATCAAATATGAATCAATATTATGTTACGTTAATGCCTATTTCTCTGATTCAAATGTTTTCAGAATCATCTTGTAGTGCACGGTTTAGCTGTAAAATGAGAACGTTTGTGACACCCCCGCCATTCTTTTTTCAAAATAAACTTCCGTGTTCAGAGGAAAGTACAGTTTCCGCTCGTTACATGCATACAGTCTTTTCAAAATAAACTTCCAACATAGGTTTACTCAGCTTTTAGGTTTACTTACGCAACAAAATTACTTGGTTAGGTTGAGGAAAAGATTGTACATGGCGTTATTTGTCACGTGACAAAACTACAGTAAAATAAGGTTTCGGTTTCCGGTTTCACACGGAACACGAACAGCGGTCTCCTGGGTGAAAGCCGTGTGTTTGTTTGACCCATCCAGCCTCCGGTCCTACCCGCTCTACACGGACTTTCTAGATCAGTTGCTCTTACCGTCTATTAATGATACGCATCGGTTTACATTAGAGTTAGTTTAAAGCCCATTACAACTCATACAGATGCGACAAGTTGGTGAGAACGGGTTGGATTAGTACCGTACGACATTTTCAACCGTTCCCCTCCTTCCTTTGATGTCCGCCAGGGAACCGGCACCTCATTAGAATAGGTGTGCATTTCCCCTTCAGTTCTTCGGGACTAAAGAGCATAACGGAGGATTGGAAAAAAGGAGATGTCTTATTACTGGATAAAGCTCTGTTAAGTGCGGTGCAAAAGTACAGGAGTAGTGGATTCAAAGATATTTATATAAAGTAGCGAGCATTAAAAGACTGTTAAGAAAAAAAACAAAATGTGCATTATTAAAAAAGCAGCGCACAAAAGAGAAGGCATAAACACTATTCAAGTATACTAAACATGTTTTTGCTTCCTTTGGGACTGCAGCATTAAGGGATTACAAAAACTACATTACTATATCCACTGTCTTAAATCCAACCTCTCACATTGTGTGTTGACGATGTATTTGTGCTTCTTCTCCTCTAAGTACAGGTGACCATACTTGTGACTTGTATGTGTTTCAAGGATATATTACTTATTCTAAGTCTTTTTTTTCTATCTTCAAGCCCTCCCTCAGTGGGTCAGAATGATTAATGACACTCAGATGGATAGTGGAGAGAAGCTCCAATGGGAGTGCAAGGCCATGGGGAGGCCCCGGCCCACCTATCACTGGCTTCGTAATGGTTTGCCCTTGACATCCCAGGTACTTACCTTACTACACAGCACCCTCTTCTTTTGTCGATTGTACCGTGAAACATCTGAATTATTCTCATGAAACTACACTATATGCGCATTATCATGTATGTCTATATTTAGAGCTGATGTTCTGTAATACTGTCTTCTTTGTTTCAGGGTCGAGTCGAGATAGTGAACGGAGAACTGACCATTCACAAAGTGCAGCAGACGGACTCGGGAATGTACCAGTGTGTCGCAGCAAATAAATACGGTGCCGTCTACTCTAACGCCGAACTCAAGATTTTAGGTAAATAAACCTTATAATTTAGATTAGACAAAACACAGTATTAAAAGAAACATTAGTGTAATTTTCATGAGGCAACCAGTCCTTTCAGCCGAGCATATTTCTTTATACTACGCAAAGATTAGAATTGCAGACTGAGTATTGGCATCTGAATAAGGTAGCGGGTGATAGGTAAGGGAGATTGAAATGCGAGTGGGGAACGCTGAACTGTGAGATCTGCTGATTGCCAATCAATGGTCCCTGATTTAACCCAGGCAGTGGACGGCATGAATAAAAGAAGGACCCTTATGGTTATATTCAATGAGGTGTCTGCCCGCATCAAGTTGAGGAGAGTCTGGAACAGTTCTTCGTTATGTCTGAGGAGAATGAAAAGCAATGACTTGTAGGTATAGATTTACACTAATGGGAGCAAACACTAAAAGAGAGACATCAATGGTTTCTTTGATGGAGTTTAATGACTCCATTAGAGTCTTATCTCCGCTCTATCGTTTGTCATCAAAGCAAAGCCTACTTCACAATCCTCATTACTTAGAAAAAACAAACCTTCACTGTGGGCTCGACTTTCATCAAGTATTTATTAGTCTGTGTTTGCTATTATTAGTTGATAATCAATTAGAATTATCAGCAGTGGAGGAAAGTCACGAAGTACATTTACTCAAGTAAAAGTACAGATTTGGGATTCTTGTGCTTTACTTGAGTATTTCTTTTCATGCCACATTATACTTCTGCTTCACTACATGTCAGAGCAAAATGTTGTACTTTTTACTTCACTACTTTATCTGACAGCTTTAGACGTACTTGCCAATCCTCTGATTTTCCCAGGAAACTTACGTTTTTCATTGGCCTCTCCCGATTTTTTCCCGGGGGTCACAACTCTCCCACATTTCTCACGATTTATAGCAATTTTTTGTTTTCGTTATCTCAACCTGTTTCTAGCAATGTACAGCGTCTATGAGCTCCACCCAATAGACCTACACCAAATGTCTTTTCCCAGCAGAGGAGAGCTGCTAACAACACCAACGCAGTTTGAGCTTAAGCTGCGCTCGCCACACGTCACAGCAAAGCCGTCGTGGCGTGGCGTGGCCGAAGCCATTGGAAATAACGGGTTACAGAGCGCAGTGGTGCCGTTGTTGTCTGAAAAGACCTTCAGTGAGTGAGTGAGAGAGAAGGAGAGGTAAATGGAGTGTACCAAGAGAAAGAAATACTCAAGCAGGGGCAAAAAAATTAGGAAAACTGATGAATATTAGCCTAATTTATACAAGAGATTCACGCCAGAGAGGCAAATTATTCAATTTTCTTTCCTGAGAATTAAAAGTCAAATTAAAAGTTGGCCTATTTAACAAAAAATGTTGTTTCAGGGTACTTTTTGTTTTGTTATTGTCATTCTTTAAAAGTCACCAGTATGCAGGAAACAAAGTCTCTGAAACTCACATTTTTCTTTGGTTTTGAAATCCTCCCTATTTTTTTTGAGGTCTCAAAGTTGACAAGTATGACTTTAGATACAAACATATGAAAATGTACAAGTACACCTGGAACAATTAGTCGATTAACTGATAAATCTTGACAGAAAATTAAGTGGCAACTATTTTGATTGTTTGATTCATTTTTTAAGGAAAATCATTTCATGGTTCCAGCTTTACAAATTGTGCCCATTTACTGATTTTGTTTTTGATTATTTAATGTATTAATATAATGATATAATATATAATACTACAATATAACAGTCACAGGGGGCATTTTTCTGCGAGTACTTTTACTTTTAATTAGGGCTGTCAAAGTTAACGTGATAATACCGCAAATTCTTTTTAACAGCACTCATTTTTTTAACGTATTAATGGACGGTTTTTATGTCAAATTATTGATTTCTTAAGTAACTAGCTATGTAATAAGCAGGATAATGTACAGCTACCGGGTCATTGTTGTGAAAAAAACGCCTTCAGTGCGATGCAAGACCCCTCCACGTGCCTCATCGCCCTATCAGGGTTTATTTCACAACATTATCCCTGACTAGTTTTGTGTTGTTAATTGATTTCCAATAATAAATATATACATACATTTGCATAAAGCAAACATATTTGCCCACTCTCATGTTGATAATCTCCCCTTAAGGTGCATTTTGAACAGATAAAAACATGTTTATTTAATTGATCGACAGCTGTACTTTTAATACTTAAAGAACATTTTCCTTATTATTATACTTACATACATACAGTACATACTTACTTAAGTAACATTTTAAATGCAGGACTTTTACTTGTAACAGAGTATTTTTAGTGTGGTGTTAATACTTTTATTTTAGTAAAGGATCTGAATACCATTAGTTGTACAGTATTTCTATCCTTTTTTTTGTAAATGGGGAAAGCAGGAGGGACATGTACTTGAAAATGTAAGGACACTAAAAGCCAAGGAAAGTGTTACATGTAAGGCTTCAGGCTACAAACATAACAGTCGTACTGAATGGCTGTCTTCTGCGTTGATGCACTATTTTCTCCTTGTCATCTTCTATACTGGGACACATCTGGTGACACCCATTCCCCTTTCATGTTTCCCAGAGGGACAGTTTGATTTACTGTCTGCGTGGCATGCCCTTTTTTGAAGGGGAATCTGTGGCATTTTGAAAATCTTTGCAAATGGACAAAGTATATTTTGTGGAAGATCTATAAAATGTTTGTCCCTAAACCCATCAGTTTAAAATATGTGTAAAACAACCACTTTGTGGTTGATTTAAATTCACAGTGAGAGTGAGACGTTTTAGATTTTAATCAGCTTTATGTGAGCTGGTGAGGAAGAGCCTTTGCCTACCTTGGAGTCACAGTCACAATGATGATGTTTGGAAGCTGGTGATGAGTGTTTTCATAACTACACCCCCCAGGCATGTCTTCCCAGTGACCTGTGCTCCGCGGAGATGTCCACAAGCAAACACTATCAGGACAGATTACATGGCTAATAACAGCCTGCAGATGAGCGATCACTGGAGGCTACACAGGGGGCAGCGGCTGCCCCCATGCCTGTGATCTTGTCCCAGATCCAGCTCTTCTGGGAGGGTGGCGGGTGAAGCAATAAGGGTACCGCTGCTACCAGCTGCAGGCCTGCTCTTATTTTGATTAAAACAAATACACACAGCAACTGCTCTGTTTTCTGCCGCTTGCCGTGTCTAGAGGGACCTCTGCCACTCAGGCAGCCACTCAGCCTCAAAGACACAAGTGTTACAGGGAGAGGGGTCAGCCCGTAGCTACGGATGGGATTGAATTGTCATTGTGTGTAATGTCACCTTTAAAGCATCATTCAGGATTTGAATAATCACAGTTGACAGAGCCTTGCAGCCTGAAGATGGCCTTGATGTGTAATACAGCTGTATACCCGTACCACAGCAGCTTCAGTGCCTGAGGCCTTATTTAGACCATTAGTTCTTAATTCATTCTCTTGAGCAAGCCATTAAAAAATACATATATACTGTGTATGTATTTATTATTCACTCAGGCAGCCTGGTTAAATATGGGTTAACCATCATTTTCAAAAGCAGTACAAATCATCCAACCATGTCGACATTAACATGATGACAGCTATTAAGTAATTAGGCTGCACAACACAATGTGTATTCATAGAATTGTAGTGGATACCGGATTAGCACAGAATTAAGACAAAGTACGGTACATTATACAGTATATAAAAGCCAATGATTGTATAGAAGCATGCTGTAATACCTCAAGTGGAAAATCTATTCATTACTGTACTTTGAAACAAATTAGCATTTGATCAAGCATTTTGAGTCATGATGTGTCAGTCTAAACCCTCCAGCATTTTC
>CAKAOH010000737.1:0-49296 GCA_916701665.1 Sebastiscus tertius | reverse complement strand
TCAGTCTTTGTCATGGAATAAACAATAAAGTCCTTGTCTTATTTAAAATTATATACGTGGTTAGAATGGTGATAAGGTGACTAGAAAGATCGTCTTTCACTCAGTTTAAGTCCTCATGTCTACAAAAGTCTACTCTGATGCAGGTTCTTACCAGAGTACTGGTATTTATCTGCTGCTTCAAAAGTAGAAAAGAAATTTCAATGGTAAAAATAATGACTTTTTTTTCGACAAAATTATATAGATAATCGAACATTTGATTAATATGATGAAACAGGAACTGATACTTCACTGCATCAGTGACTTCAGATGTGTCAAATTATTGAGACATGGCTGCTTGGACTTAGCGGGGACGTTAGTTTAACATATTTTAGCCACTAACCAATAGCTACTAGCGATTGTTTTCTAGCTACTAGAAAACAATCCTAATCTTCTTCAGTAGATGGAGTTTGCGCAGTTGCCATAAAATTTAAGTTTTCATCTTCTGGGCACTTTAAGCACTTTTCTTTCATGTTGGCTGCACATAGGTTACATTTGTTTGCATTGTATTCTCATTGTGCAAGAATGACGTGCATCTTGGCACACAGCGGTCTGAGACCAACACCGTGTATTTGCAGTGTCCCCAGTTTGATTCAGAATGGGAACCTTTGTTGCATGTCATCCTCCTTGTTCCCTTTCCCCGTGTCTCTCCTGCCTATCTCTACCATCAGCTGTCAAATGAAGGAGAAAATGGCCAAAAGCTGTACTGTTGTGTAACTAGCGATGACCTCTGAGGTGACTGAAAATAGAAACTTCCTTATTTTCCTAAGAGCCGTTTTTCTTGCGTGATATTTGTGATATCAGGTAGAGCATTTAAGTGAACGCTCTGTCGGTGTGTTTGTCCACCTCTCAGTGTGTATGACATTGTGGAGTATCGGTGTGTTGACTTCCCTTTATCGACGGATTCCATCATGCAGAAATAAGCTCTGTCAGGTCTTGTAGCTAACCGTCCCGAGGCTCGTCCATCAGACACAGATTCAATTGGAGCCTTTTAATTAATAATGCCGTTTATCGGGGGGGGGGGGGACATTTGGGAGCTCGTCTTTGTAATTGGGACGCCTGATTAGGCTCCGGAGGAAGCTTTTAAGCCAGCAAGGTTATCAGTCCTCCTCCCTCTGCCTGTCATCATCTCCTCAATGTGGGCTCCCGTTCTCCGTCACTCTTGTCTGATCACTTTTATTTTATTATCTTCCCCTGCTGGTTCCTCTGTCTTTTCCTTTTCTAATCTGCTCTTTGCGGCCTTCAACAGGTGCTGGCATGAAATTCCTTCAGTGAGCCGCATGTGCAGAGTATTTATACATCTCAATACTTCACATTTTCCCTGCAGTCTCAGTCCGGAGTCAGGCTGCAGAAAGAAAGTGAGGCTCAGCACTCAGAGAGCTGGACAGCTCCTGTCCAGCCTGATGTGAAAGGAGACTTATTGATCCCAGCAGGCTGGTGGTTAGGGGGCCCTAATGCATTTAGACCCTGCTATACTCCCTCTACACATTCTGTTTGCCCCTCTTAATTACAGACACACCATAACGGATCCATACAACTCCCCTGATACTCAATGACTTTCTCTAGGCTAACCTATTCTCCCCCCATTTTCTCCCCCACCCGCAGCCACTCTGTCCTCTGGGATCCCCGGGGTATTATCTCTAACGGCAGTGTTTGTTAGGCCGGTCTGGTGTTGGCACGGCTGATGTATTTTGATGTGCAACGATGTGTTCTTTCAAATTGATTCAAATTGACCAATAGTGCATGGCAACAATGAGGAAGCACCCACAACTGTCAACTGAGACTCCATGTGGTTGAGTTCCTTTCACGTGGAAATAAACTAACAGCATTAGACAATATAATTCATATTATAGAATCTGACTCGGAGGACGTCACACATACTGTTGACCTTTAAGCAGTTTAAACTGTTAAATAACCGTGATGTAACTGCAAGAAGAGTGAGTTCAAGGAAACAGGGGGATTGATTTAGGTATCAGACTAAAAGGAAAGTGAGAGGAAGAAGATGAAACTGGGTTTAACTTTATTGTTGTGAATTATTGCGTCTGACAGATCAAACAACATTTTTGTTAGTGTAGGACTAAAACGTAACTCCCTCCCTCCTCTCTCTTGGTATGCTGTGATCTCTGAGGAACGTCCCACCCTGTCTTGCTCTCAAACTCTTAACCCCACCTTTACCTCCCCAAAACGTTGTCTTTAAAACCATATTCTGTACTGCCCTGACCCAGTTTTAACTCCCGACCCCTCGTTCACTCAAAAAGGCCAATCAGAGGAGCACCGTAGTGTTTTTACTGAACTCAGGAAAAGTAAAACATCAGGTACACTTAGTCAAAAAAAAAGGTCTGATAGTTTAAATGAGTTCTTCTTAAGAAACCAACAGCACACGTTCAGATGACTAACAGCAATAACAAATGAATCACTACGGATAAAAAAAACAAAAAAAAACAAATTTCTTTCCATGTAATAAAACACTTTAATGTCCCATGTGACTAATATCTAACAGGGAGATAATGGTGTTAGGGGTTGTGTTGCGTGGGGAGATCTGTGATCTTTGTCTGCCTGTTTAGAAAAGAACATGTAAATCATCAGAGAATAGTCTTAAAATGTGACACGAGAGAGAGAAAGGCAGATAAGAGAGGTAGCGAGGGAGGGCCAGGACGATGAGAAGAGAGAGAGCTTACATACCAGTCGGTTTATGACAGTGATCATTCAAACACTTAACACGACACTTTCAAACGGATTTGTCCCTCTGTAACACCCATCTCGGATTGTATGTGAAATGCATGATTCTGCACGTACTAAATAATAAAGTCCTTGTGCTAACTAAAAGTCCTTGTTAGTATGTTAGATTTTCATTACACGCAAACACAGTATTATTTTGTGCACACAAATTTGAACAACAGAATGATCACTGTTGAAATGTGACAACTATTACAGGGTAACTTCAGTATTTTTCAACCTGGATCCTATTTTCCCACGTTCCACATGGATAAATAAAGTATCTATCTTGTGTCTAACTGACTAATAGGGACAATAATTACTGAAATTGGACCAGTAATGAGGGAAAGCGCTGTAGACGGCAGCTGCTCACAGGCTGCAATAAGGTGCTATTGGGGCAAGCTGGCACCGTCATTTACGTTCACTAAAAGTGCTTGTTTTTGCCATGACAGGCTCCGATTGTTATTATAAGTGTCTGACATTATGGAAAGAGTCTCGCTCAAGAAGAGGTCTCGTTTTGAAATCTGGCGAGGTGACGTGTTGCCGGAAGACAACATCCATGGTGGAAACGCGAGTGCCAGCCGGGCAGAGTTTGTTGTGTTGGAGTACAGAAAGCGTAGTTTAGTGTTATCTAAAAGATTCTCAATGTCATGGCTGAATATTAAGATGATTTCAACAATATGGATGAGGTCTTTGAATTTGATTTATTTGAGCCGGAGTATGCAGATATTCAGATTTCACAACGACACTTCTCTGAGCGGGACAGAATAACAAACAGACCGGATCAAGAGAAAGGTAAGAAAACTTTTTATTTCTCTGTAGCGTCCTTTCCATAATTTTGTCAGACACTTACTGTATAATAACAATCTGAGCCTGTCAGTGGCAAAAACAAACACTTTTAGTGAACGTAACGTTATGTTGACGCTGCTCACTTGCTCGTTTCGCTGCTGCTAGTTACAGTGTTATCCCTCAATACTGGACCAGTTTCTAAAATTATTGTCCCCATTATTCACTTAGACACAAAAAAAACATGGGGAAAAAGGTCCAGGTTGAAAACTACCAAAATTACCTTATGAGTAAAGGGGATTACACAGGCTGTTTGTTGCATTTCAAAACATACTTGCATATTTTATCTGAAAATGTTATCAGCTAAAAGAAAAAAAAACTTATTTGAGAAGAGTATAAATCGTGTTACTGTGTTATCTATGAGTAAGCACAGTGTGAAGGAAAAAAAGAGTACCTTGTTAATCTTAAATCGTGGTGTACTGCACTTCCCAGAAATCATTTACTTGATTTCACAACTTTGGGTTTTTGTGTCTTAGTAGGTGTAGGTGTACGTTCCTTATCTGTTCAGTCAGTAGATCAGTAGATCACACTGACTAAACACTTATCCCCAAAAAATATATGAAAACAAAACGTTAAAAAGGTCATGAAAACCTATTTACTCAATCAACTTCTAAAGAAATGAGCAACGGGTGTCCTCCGTGAATGTACATTTTTTTTTTCTATGCTCTTCTTACTGGTTTGAAGTGGACGGGCCCAGTGGGAATGATGTCACATACTGCTGTGCACCAATCAGGAGTCAGCAACATTTGAATCAGAATCTGATGACCGTTGTGGGCTGTAGATCAAATTTTATCAAACCAAACACACGCAGTCCTAATAAAGCAGAGAGTTATAGTGTCAAACTCTAAATGATAACTACAGATATTATTTTTTCAAAATTCAATTTTGTAGCCTATTTAGAATATTTAATTTAATGGAGAAATACTAAGAATTGAGACCAAGTTTTAATATGGGGATCCACATTTTCTCCTGTATTTATCAGTAATTTTTTTTTTTTTTTTTACATAGTTTTATTTTAGTTTTCCACATTATTCACACATATATAAACATACTACTATAAACAAGTATCATCTACATGTGAGATGTGAAACATTCTGTAAAGAAAATAACTTTAAAATAAGGATATATTGTGTTTTTTTATCCCCCATGCTAGGACAAGACATTACAGAACAGTAACATTAATGTTATATTCTGAATTCAGTGGCTTATACGATACCAAGATTCAATGTATCCATAAAATCTGTGACTACGCCTCAGACATTTTAAAAAAAATGTCTGGGTTTTCTTTTCAGGTTGTACATAATGTTTTCTCTCGGCACACAAGCAGCCATGTCTGATATCCACCTGACCCTAGTTGGCGGTCGTTCATCCTTCCAACACTGCACAATGCATTTGTTAGCTGTCACAAGAGCTATTCTAATAAAAATAAGTTTGCCGCCTCGAACACTGACCGAGGATATGTCCTTAATAACAGCAACCAGGGGTCGGCAGGGATGGATCACTGTGGTGATATCACTAATGGCTTTAATTACACTATTCCAAAACGATTTCAAGTAAGGACAGGACCAAAACATATGAATGAGCGTCCCTGTTTAGGAGGAAAATGAAACTGTCGTTACCACTCGCCCTTGCCATCTCTCGCTCTTTTTCTCTGTCTATTTTTTAAATGAGTCGGGAGGCCGGCAGCAGAGCCTAACTTTACCTTCAATGTTATCAAACAAATAAACATGTTCTCTCCTCGTCCTAAAATGGTCCTAAATTGATACTAGAGTACTTCCTTGTTAATGAATGAAGCAGTACATGAAGCCGTTGAAGCCGTTGAAGCAGCGGTGCTGTGTGTGTGTGTTTCACCAATCAGCAACGGTCATTCCTGCAAATTCCACCCTGAAAGTCCTGGTACTTTCAGAAAGTACTACCAGTAAAAAGACCCTGTAAAATGTCCCCAGAACTTACTTTAGTCCCTGCAATTGAAACTCAATGAGTTCCTCAAAAGGTTCTTAGTTCCTGCGGTGGAAACAGGGCTTTTGTGTGTATAACGATTGGATTAGCTGTCATAGTCTTTAAAGATTTGATTGATGGTATATGATTGTCAAGATGAACATTTTCAGTCAGTATTGCTGCACAATCACACACAAGGTGTCTCTGCCCAACTTGCATTACAAAAGGATAAAAAGACAGTATTCTCATTATGATAGTATGATATCTTACGAAAAGTTATTCCTAATTTTTCGTGTGTTTTCCTACGAATGTCCAGCAACATGTGAGGCACATGTCTATTTCTGCTTGTTTCATGCAAACAGTCTTACCGTCTTCACATCTTGGTTAGGTTTAGGCAAAAAACTACTTAGTTAGTTTTAGAAAAATAACATAGTTTGGGTTAAAATTATTCCAGAGGTGGCGTAACTGAAGTACGGAAGTTACGTGACAAATAAATCAACATTGACTTCTGGTTGTCTCCTGAGCAAAAGTCTGTTCTTTTTTGACCCACACATCCACCTCGACCCCCTCCCTACGTGGTGTTTGTCACTCTTTATAATTCCTGGTTCACGATTTCGTTGATTACATACAAATTGATTTCATGACATATACACAAATTGCAGTGGATTACTTTTCATAGGTATAGCTATGAACGGTGTATGAGAACAACCTGCTAGAAGTATTTCCATAAACTCCAGGGTGATGTATGAGCTGGCGGTAACTTATGGTACAATACTGACTCATTTCCTTTTATGGAAATAAGTTACCATTCCACCCCACTAGTGCCCACTGGTCCCCTCACATCCCACTGCTCTGTTTTGGTGCGGGAGTTCTGTCCCGCGGCCCATCCGTTGGCTGGTTCCTAATCCAGTTAGGGCTGAGGGGGTCTGGCGTTTCCCGTCTTGGCTGAGCAGGCCGTGCTAAATGAGGTTTTTACTTGCCCCGGGGAGCCCAACTTTAATGGACCCTGGTAAATTAATACATGACGAAGAGAGGCAAGCCAGTGCAGGGAAGGCTGCTCGGACCAGAGGAGAAGGAAGGACAGTGACAGTAATTAACAGGTAAAGTGATCAGTCAATCCACTCATCAATCCGATGTGAATCCATCTCTCAGATAAATCAATGACACGGCAGCATCGCAAGGACAACGAAAGCAGAACAAATGCACTGATGTCTACCGGCAGCTACGGTTATTAAGTGAGTTAAATACGGCGGCGGTAATGCCGTAAAGCTCTTAGTGACTCAACATGGAGGCGGCAGAGGTCTGTGCACTTCCTCTCTCTCACTATTGGAAAGAAACTATTGTGTGTGAATGTATTTATAAGCTGTAGCCACTGTTGTGGCTGCTCGGAGCCCTTTGGTACAGTTAGAAAATAGCTCCATCTATATCCCAGCACCTCACAAACAAACAGCCCTCCACTCCACCCTTTCCCACTGGGTCCACGGGATGGGCAGTGGGCTCAGGGGAAATGAGGTAACACATACACACCCACACACATAGAAAAACAGCGGCAGTGTAGCGCCATTCAGGCCTCTGTTCTGCTCTGTCCATCAAAGCTGTCAATCTCAGGGCATTTCTCATTGCGCAGCCCCCCTCCTCCTCGCCTCCCAGACCTCGACCCACCTTTTAAGGCCCAGAATATTTGGTCCTGCCGGTTGCCATGGGAACCATCCAGATGTTGGCCTCTGATTAGCTGGCGACGGTCAAATGAAATCAGAAGAGGTGTGATAAGATCACGGGGCGACAGAGACTGGGAGAGTGGTGGCCGCGAGCAGGAGAGAGGTGGAGGGTGGAGGGTGGTGGGGGGCGTAGGAAGTCATAGAAAAGGGGGGAGGTGGGCTTCAGTGAGGGGTTTGCATACACTTTTATGCAATTCACTGGGGAGGGCTATTTTTTTTCACCCAAACACTTCCATTTTCAGTCCGTGTAATCTTTCGTCCGTGTAAAAATTGCACCAATTTTCAGTCACTCAAAACCAAACAATCACTCTCTCTGTTTGTTTTCTGAATGAGAGTGTGTCGTGAACATTGGTACTAAGCGACAACAGAGCACCTTTGACTCTTCCCCTTTTCTCCTGAGTGAGAGTCAAAACAGAAACAAACGGATGTAGAGGACCAGCCTGTTAATCCCACAGGGCGCTTTCACAAGTCCGTGTGGCGAGTCCGAATCAGATACTTTCGGTTTGTTTTTCTATTTTTAGTCTGGTTCAGCTTCACAGTGCCCAAATTAAAGCGGACCAAATAAAAAATTAAGATGCTGAGGGGCGTAGGAGTGTAAAATTATCTTTTTTTTTTGTCTAAAGAGCTTCTACTTCTATGCAGGGAATCGCAGACTTTGACATCATGCTGTCAAAGTTTTTTCACTTTGACTCGGCGCTAGGTCTGTCCCGAATACCATTTTTATGGGCTTTGAAGCTTCGGTGTGAAATATTAGGTATTAGGTAATATTGTAAGGTATTCGAAGCTTTGCGGTGCAGCAGGCTGACATGTCTGTCTGTCTCCATCTCCCCCGTTTCAGTGCCGCACCACTGAACACACACACACACACACCTCTACACATAACAAACAGAAATATCTATCTGAAAATAACTAATAATAATTAATGTTGAATGTGAATAATGAATAATGTTGCGGGATTATTCCTTATTTCATGGGCTATTTTGGGATTTATACTTTATTATTACATACTAATAAAATATAAAAAACTAACAAAAACAATAAAACAAAGCATTCGAATACTGATTTGGAGGTTGATTACCATGGCAACAGTCAAAGCTTCAAAGCTTCGAAGCATTCGCGTCAGCCCTACTCTGTGTGCATAAATCCCTTCTCCTCTAGTTTATCTTGAATTACTTTATAAACATCACTATTTTTGTGGACTTCATTTATCATATTTTGTATGTTCTCTTCAGTCCACATGTCAAACAAAGTCTGCAAAAGTCCAGGTCAGTCCTCTCCCACTCATGTTAACCTGTCGTTTATCTGTGTCCATCTCAACAAATGCCCGCACAGGCAGCTTGGCCCGCATGTTTTGGTCCGAGACCACCTCTCACAAGCGGTCTCAGACTGGTTGTTTTGGTACTATTCACAACTGCCCAAATGAACCGCCACCAGAGTTCAATTAAAACAGACTGAAAATGTTGGCTTGTGAAAGCGCCCACGGAGAGCTGAATGTTAAGTGACCTATATGACTTTGAATTCAACGCCGTGGTTTCTCTCCGGTGAAGCTGATTCCACGAGTGATACGACGGCTACAAGCTGCACAATCAAATGGCTTTTACACAAACTCCAAACAGCACTTCTCTTCTTCCCCTACCTGTCCCGCAAGTACCTAATCGCATCCAAAGTCCCATTTCCTGTCAATGAAATTACATTAAACATCTCCCTCTAGGTCCTTGTCCAAAGTGACCCCAAACTCGCTGAGACTGATAAGGGTGCTAACTAGGTAAAGGCTGAAGCACTTCCCAGTGTTCGGCCAGCGAAAAGAGCTACAGCGAAGGGAGTGCGGGGAGGGAGAGGGGGGGATCGGCCCTGCCTCTGCTCGCTCCATTTTCCAATAAACTCCAGCAATCAGATCAGCGCTGCTTTAAATGGACGACTTGATGGCAGCAGGCTGCATTAGCCGCTGGTGTTCTCCCAATCCGATTAGACGGAGACAGTGACAGTTTCCAGCCAAAAGAGGCAGGTAACACACACACACACACACACAGCAAAGACTACATTTACTGCTATTTAAATACATAGAAGACACACACAAGTTTGCATAAAAAGAAAGGTATGAGCATGAGTGGGGATCACACACAGTGCCACATACATGCAGGACCTCTTGTGGCCGTTTGTGGTGCTAATTGGATGGTTCTGAGGCAGATGTCATTATTGTGGAGCAGTCAACTGTTTCCAAGTTGTTGGGCAGTCATTTAGGCGTATTAGCAGCTCCTTCAGGGCAGAGGTCACGCCCCGAGGCTATGTTATGTGTCTGTGTGTGTGTATGGTTGTTTGTGTGTGGGTGATTTATGAATGTAAAAACGACGCTCTCTCTCTCTAATGGCTCCCCTGCTTTGAGGGCCGGCCTTTTACGGTCATATAATTACCCCAGATTGTTTTTATGTACACAATAGGGTGCTTTTCGGGCCGTGCACGTGCCTGACATGAGAACCTGGCAACAAGCTGCTAAGTGCAACAGGCAGTGTCATAAAAATGGTTGCCATACCTCAGATAGCTAAAAACCCCCCTCTTACCGAGGACTTAGAGAGAATGGTCCCTCAGTGTGCTTATCAGGTAAAATAAACCTCAATGATGCAAAGTAATGGCCAGGTCATATGAGAATGCACGTGTGAGGCGGAGACTGGAAACTCTGCTCCTTATCACGGGGCTAGACAGAGAGGAGTGAGACTGTACTTAACAGATTTAGACGGTCAGTGAAGCCCAGCACCTGGACAGAGAGAAAGAGGGGAGGAGAGTCGTATCTCAGGTTACAGCGCAGCCTGAATCTTAGAGATACAGGGGGAAACCTGGACAGGTCAAGAAGAGTGGTAAAACTTTTAGCGAGAAGGCAGCTTTATTTACGATTCAGACAATTTATACGTTCTCTTTGCAATCTAAAATTTCAGCAGTTTTGTCAAATGAACTCCTCTTACTGCTTTTTTAGAAGTGCCACATAGCAGAAATAGATGTAGATGGAAAGATTTAAAATGAGTTTACTCGTGCATAACTCCGTGAGCTGATAAAAGCGGACCACCAGCTGTTTTTTAGTGTTTTATGTTTGGAAACACATTTGTGCAGCGCTGCGCTACCTGACGCCTTCTGATCCCGTGGCTGATGATGGACTGCGGATCAGCTAGTTAATTTAGGCCAGATAAAAAGCCTCTCATCTCCGCCGAGGTAGATTACTGTAATAGCAGCCTTTCTCATCTTTTGATCTTTTTTACTGCTGCGTCGGTTCATTTGCATGTGTCAGAGATACAGCTTTATTTAGGGCGCTTATTAATGGGAACAGGAGGGATTCTAGATACTAAAACCTGAGGCAGATTAGCGCTGACCCCCCTGGATCTCGCATGCTGTTTCTTCACATACATTTATGAGCGTATTATATGTGTGTGTGCAGGTACACGCTCACATCCTATAATAGTCTAAATACACACACATAAGTATAGCGTAATCTAATAACACTGTATGCACCATACAGAAAAGAGCACAAACTCACAAATATGATGCATATTTAGAGACGCAGACACACAACAACACACATACACTTAAGACAAACACAAATATTCCTTCATGCCTGCCCCTCACTGACAGCATGTTGGACTTCTAAGCGTTCTCTCAGGCCTCGGTCTGTCATCTTCCTGTCTCTCCCCGGCTGCTTCGCTCCAGCAGATATGGTCGATGTGGACGTGTACTTTGTCCAGATCATCCGTGAGATGAGATGAGAGGAAGTGGGAGGTATTGTTCTTCCTGTGGCGCTAAGCCCCTGGGCGATTACCCTGTCAGGAGGGAGAACTCAGCGCCGGCGCCGACTGCCACAAACCAGCGCTAAATCCCAACTGATCGCAAAAGAGGCCGATTTTACACTTTAGATTCCTCCCATCTCTTAATGCGGCCGATGAGGCAGAGGATCTTCGCCTCTCCCTCATCTTATCCGCTGCTGCTATCCTCCTCAGACGGTGGCGTCAACCCCTAAGCTTGCGCTGCGGGGATAAGACTCAACGCCTTGTCAGGCCAGATCAATGTGATTTTACAATGCAGTCCGAGAGAGGGGCCCGTATAGCCAAGCGTGGCAAAACAACAGCCCCTTCCACACGCTCAGAAGTGACTCTTACCACCTCCGTGTATCTAGCGCGCTCACATAAGATACCATAATCTAACAACAATGTTGTACACAAAACCTGCCAACTGCATCTCCTAAATCTGACTACCTCACACATACCTGCACTATCTACCCCCCTTTTTCCTCGCACTATCTTTGAGTTTATCACAGGGGTTGATCTCTCTGAATGCCTCATTGAACTCCTCCATCGGTTTATCTTATCTGTTTTCTCAGAAACACTCCTCGGGACAGTTCTTCAAATTCCACCTCAAGTCGTCAAAGCGTTTCTTTAGAGAGATCGCTTGAGGATACTTCCCCCGAAGTCACATCGTCATGTGTGTGTGACAGAGGATGTTTATGTTAGAGAGGAATTAATACCGGTTACGGCAATTATTACATAGCATAATGCAGCCAGTGAGGCAGTCAATAACATTATTATTAGTTTTTTTAAATTGCATTTGCTTCAGCGAAAGGCTGGAAGAGTAGAAGGTTTTACTGGAAAGAAGGTTCATGGGCAGACTGAGTGAAGGTGAAATGAGAAATAACAGAAAAATTGTTCCCATCAGAGCATCCAGCTGCAGGATGACATCCTCCTCTCTGCCAAGTCCCTCCGACTGATTTCCTGTTTGGGTTTGATTATCATATAGGGCCGCGCTAGTATATCATCCCCTCCCTCTCTTCTTCTCTCCTCTCCTTTAGTTTTACGAGTGACAGTTGGGAATAAAGTAGAGCGTAAATCTCTGGCAGTAATAAAGCTGCTCAGGCCAATGTTCCTTCCTAATGCTGGTTCGTCTCTCCCTCGTCACAAATTTGTACTTTTTTTACAAGACAAGCCCCGACTGCCTTTCATTGCTCCCACTAAGTCATCCTCAAGTGTCAGCTCTCAATCCAGGTTTAAAAGTATTGGGGAGATCCACAGTCTAGCACAGATACATCCTAGAGAGTAGCAGCACGCGTCATAAACGCATATATAAATTCAGAGTGCGTTCACATGTTAGGCCGTACACACTTCTAACAACTTTTGGACACACACACACCGTTTCCCTCTGCCTGACCACATTCCTGTAAAGGGCGATCATGAATCTTGGCCAGGAATCTGTGTCCTCTGCTGGTGAGGCAGCCTGTGGCAGCACTCCTCCTATCCCCATTAAAGTCATCCCTGGGTGGGCAGGAGAGCCCCACACCTCCCTGACCTCCATCCATCAGCCAGGAGGGAGTGCTGGACTCTGCTCACTAGATCCTAAATCCATCTGCTCCAGCATGCAGCACCAGCCTTCACACCATAGAAATAGAATATAGGAGTAGAACGGACATTCCCATTCAAACCAATGTAGCAGGTTCATGGATGTATGAAGAGAACTGGATACAGCGCTGTGGGTGGGCTCCCGTTCATTCCTATGAGAGTTGCTCAATGGTGCATGATGCCAAAATGGCTCGACTGCGGAGTGATAAAGTATCCTGATCATCCGGCGAACTTACGCATCTATTGGGCCCAAAGAACAGGCGCAGTAGTGTTTCCTTTAACTCCATCTAGCAGCCCTCGGTCCAGCCGTGGTCTGGGGCTCATTCACATAAACGGAGGAAGGGAAATAACCCTGGATTAAGCTATTAGTGCATTTTACAACTTTTAGGATCTAATGATTTAAATAAGGGCTATTCAAGTTTTCGTACTGGGAAGTACGCTGACTCACTGAGGTGAGGTTCTGCAGTAACAACGACTAAACGAGCAGTAGAGTAGTAACGTTACGAGGCACACAGAAAATGTAAATGCAAATTTTCGTAATGGCCAAACGACAGTACTACAACTTCCATGTCCATCACGTGATGCCATTGGACCCAAAAATACTTTTTTCCCTTAGACTTACTGTACATTGGGAAAGTGAAGTCTGTAAATCAAAATCCAGAGTTATTTTCCTTCCTCCATTCAAGGGAATGAGACCCAGAGCGAGAGCTGGGAAGCAGTGTTATGGGAAACGCTACTGTGCCTGCTCTATAGGCCCAATGGATGCGGAAGATCGCCGGATGATCCGGGCACTTTATTACTCGGCAGTCGAGCCATTTTGGCTTCATGCGCCACTGAGCAACTCTCATAGGAACGAACGGACGCCCGCCTCCAACGCTGTATCCAGTTCTCTTTATACATCCATGGAGCTGCGTCTGTTCTCTTCCCGGGGAGCTGTGACCACACTTTACGGCCCCAGTGACGTTCTGTTTTCACCATAACAACAAATCACCATTTTCTTATGTACTAGTCAAATTACCACAGCAAATAGTTCAGTGACCCTTCTACTCCTATTTCATTTCTATGTTTCACACACATACCCGGCCTCCAGCAGCATCTAACCTGTCTGAGGCCCACAGGTGTCAAAACATGCACCAGCAGCTCCAAACACACAGCCCACGACCGTCCAATCAGTCAACTGTTAGATAACGCTGTCAAGTGGTCAGCTATACAACTCCTGACTTATCACTCGAAATCCCTTTTATAGCAACAAGAAGGGCAGAGAGCCATTAATTCAGGAACATCTGAGAATGATCACAAGAGCAGCATGTGACGTATCTTATAAAACAAGCGCAACACGCACATTTATCACAAAAGGTCGGATTCTTGGCCCTGAAAGACCCAGGCATGCCTCTGCATTCAGAAGCAGTTTTCTGCTGGCCGACAACAAGAGATCTGAGAGAGTGCCCAGAAGGGGGTCTCAGGAGGATGAAATAATTCCTCAAATCGTCGCAGCATGTAATTCACAGAAAAGTGACTCACTGTGCTTTAGAAACGTGATCTCTGTCACAGCAAACCTCAGTATTATTAAACAAGCTAATCTCAAAGTGACACAGTTTAATGGATTGTTGATCTGGTTTCATGGCTTCATAAGTGTATGTTTATCTTAAAATCGGGCTGAAGAAAAAGTGCACAAAGGTGACGTTTGTATATCTGTGTGTTGCATGCTGTCTAGGGCTGCAACATTCCTACAATTAAATGAACATGATTGACTGTGTTTCAAATATTTAAAATGCGTGCTTGCTCACGGAAAACGCCGTGAACAGCCAGCCACCAGAGGGCCATCCAGATGTTTTGGCTTCACTTTTGGGGAGCTGTCATGCAAATAGACTGTAAGACTGTGTATAAGAAATGGACTGTCACTGTGACATCACCTATTGGTTTGTGGACTACAGTTTTGAAGCTGCCATTTTGGCCGTCGTCATCTTGGTTTTTAGCAACCAGAAGTGACACGAGAGGGTGGAGCTAAGTACAACTGAACACTGAATAAAACATTTTTATGCAACCAAAATGTTACAATTTAACCTCCATGAACTGAAAACACATTGTGAAAGGGTTAAAGTTGTTAACACGAAAACAACTCCCAAGCCCAAAAGTTCTGGTACAATTGTATTTTGCTTCTAGGAGACGCACTGCGAATAAAGACCAGTCGAAGATTTGTACACTAGCGGGAATGTAGCACAACATGGAAGTGAAAGCAGTGCTTTGTTGGTTTATTTAAATGTGAAAATGCAATCAAAATATTTTGTTCTTAAAATCAATGAATAATAGTGAGAAATAATTGTCATCTCAATATTGATCAAAATAATTGTGCTCATTGTTTTGGCCATTATCGTGGAGCACTAATGCTGCCCTGCAGTAGATGTGCACAAAGTGACTTTTACAAGCCACTTTTACAACACAAATTTATGACGTTTTTTCCGTGGTTTGGTTCTCCCTGTACGCATGAATATCATATAATCAAATTTAGATTATTTTATGTTTTAGAGCAATTATAATGATTGGATGATTAAATTTGTGGGCTAAAGAAATGCTATTTGCCCATTGATCCCGCTATAAAAACCCCTGGAGGATATGACGTGCGTTGGGTTTCTTCTGAATGGTGTACATACTGCTCTTTGATGCTGTCTTATTTTCCTGTAACACCAATACTGGCGTTCTGGAAATCACGTTTACTTGAAGTTTATTCAACAGTAGCCTACATCAGTTTCACTACTGCTGAAGTTCTTCTTCTCCTTGCATATGTTTTTTGGTGGCATCTCTCCAATTCTTGGGCATGTGCCTGAGTATTTGCAGATGGCACAACCTCTGCACTTATATAGTGTTTAGGGGGCGTTACTTATGCTAATAATAAACAATCAGCCACAAGCCTCCAATTTATGATCAAGTGGGATTCATCATTCAGCACACCTGGGTAAGAACAGATTTGGATAGTTAAGAATGTTTGGTGCATCTGGAGTTGACTTTTTATTTTTTTCTCTTAACAGAAAATTAAGAGACAATATAAGATAAATTTAAGAGAATATTGCAGCATGAGGCCATATGTGTTTTACTGTGGACAGGGAAAAGCTTTTGGAATATGATCATGGATCATGTGCCAGCTAAATTAGGAAGACCACTTTCTGATCTTGAACTTTGTGATCATTAGTGGAGGAGTTACTGTGCTCCTGGTAATAACAGGTAGCATTTATGAGTCACTATCAAACTTATATGTGAATGAGAACAGCTATACTGTGACTTTGGCTGTATTAAAACACACTATAGGTGATCGTAGAAGGATCAGAATGGAGGTTTAACCAGCTGAGATCCAGCAGAGTAACCAGGTTGTCTGGTCTGTCTTCACCAGATGTTGGCTGTGATGCACACAGGCTGGGTTCAGTTTGCCTTCTGACTAAAGAGGAAGAAGAACGGATTTCTATCATTAAGGCGTTTATTGAAAATACTCAGTGAACAGCACCTGTTCTTCCAAAACGATGCTTGGCCACTCTATGAAACTAAAACTGGGAACTTCCCTGATTCACGGACTCTAAATGAAGCCCTCACATTACCAAATCAACTGATGGACAGAGTGAATTACCCTCATTTCTGGTAGAAGCCTCAAACATTGTTTTTGACATTAAAGGGTAACTTTGTAACTTTTCAACCTGAACAACAATTTCTGAAATTGGTCCAGTATTGAGGGGAGAACGCTGTAGACGGCAGCTGCTCACAGGCTGCAATAAGGTGCTATTGGGGCAAGCTGGCACCGTCATTTAGGTCCACTAAAAGTGCTTGTTTTTGCCATGACAGGCTCTGATTGTTTTTATAAGTGTCTGACATTATGGAAAGAGTCTCGCTCAAGGAGAAGTCTTGTTCTGGTGACGTGTTTCAGGAAGACAACGATGGAATAGTGGAATACATCCATGGTGGATACGCGAGTACCAGCCGGGCAGAGATTGTTGTGTTGGAGTACAGAAAGCGTAGCTTAATACTGGACCAATTACAGAAATTATTGTCCCCATTAGTCATAAAAACGTAGGAAAATAGGATCCAGGTTGAAAAATACCAAAGTTACCCTTTAAGTATTTCACTTAATCACAATTTTTCTGACGAGCCACGACAGCAAACAACATCCCACTAAAACCCCACAAAATCAACTCAGGGCCTGACAGGAGTCTTTCAGTAAAAAATGGATCCCTGGAGCTTGAAAAACACAGTCAGATGGTCATTTGGCCAGTTAGAGCATGTTAGGTCAGACAAACACAGACCCTGAGGCTGACACAATGTCAGAGGCCAAAGACTGAGAGCCTCAGTGGTGTGCAGGAAAACCTTCCCACATATAGTAAAAATGCACTCTCTAAACAACAGACTAGTTCAGCCACATGGGTTTTTAATAAATATGTAGAGACATGGATACCTAATGCACACAGATGTCAGCACTCCCCCAGTGATCAGTGTGTTTCTCACAGGGGTGGGACTGTGGGAACCATGCTGTCACTTCCTGTGCCCGCGGGCCTCAGCCAATCGTCATCAGATAAGGACCACCGCTCTGCCAATCAGAGCTACAGGCCTCAGCTTCACATGGTGGGACAGGGGACGCGATAAGGACATAACTTGCCAACGAAAAACGTCTTGATCTCAATTGTACCCCCTTCAACCCGACGCTCTCCCCCCTTCCCACCAAAATAGTTGTTTGGAGACAAGGTTTCTTTTTGTCTTTCGCCCATAATTACACTCCCTTTCATCTGCCCCCCTGTTCCCCTTGACCCCTACTCTGGGGTCAGTGGCCAGGATATCCCACTCTCCTCGGGCCAATAATGTGCCTTTTAGGGTGGATGAAGAGGGGCATTCATGCCAGGGCAGACAGGAGAGCAGCGAGGAGAGTAATCACTCCATCACACTCTGCCCCCGTCTGTCCCAGCTCCTGCCCAAACACCCAAACAGCTCGCCTCGCTCCTCACATCAAAGACCTGGACCCGGACTGCCGCCTCAGCTTCAGCGCTGCGCAGCACAGAGGGCGACTGTGTCACCAGCCAGGGAAAATCACAGTGGTTCACCAAATGCAGTTGTGATCACCGTGGAAAACCCCACTGAGTGCTTTCACAATCACATTTGATAATACAAATTGCCACGATTCAAAGAATTAAACTCCCACTTGCTTACGTAGAAGCACACTAATTACTGAAAGACAAACAAGCACGCAGTCGCAGTCATCAAACAGACCTTCAATAGGGTCTGAACTGCTGGAGACCTTCACAATGAGTCATTAAGGAAGTGTGTGAATCTTAGGGGAAATTTCCATTAGCTAGACCTTGGCCAGGCACACAGACCGTACATACATTAGCATTGTTCCTGAGCAGCGATCACAGGTGGTGGTCTGGCTTATAGTAAACTAGTCCCTGGATGCCGTCTGAGCAACAGGTCATGTCAACATTATGAATGTATTTTAAAGTGGAGTACGCTAAAGGAGTGTCACAACATGTCTATAGCATGTCCATGTGTATCTGTCTGGTTTTACTTTACTATAAAACGTTGGAGGGCCTCTCTCGACCCTGCATGCAAAGAACAATAAGCAAAGTGCGGAGCAGTGTCTTAAAACATTCCTCAAAAAGAGTTGAAGAATGACGGGAATTCTGCCAAAATCTCCCCCTCTGTCAAAAGTGCCGCGTCCTCACTGATACATAAACCAACTGTACTGATATACAGCAAACTCAACTCTCAGGTCTCACAAGTATAATGCATGGAACCAATATTTGCTTTTCCTTATAGAAAATGGGAAGTTTTCAATTTAGGAGATTTATTTTTTAAAGGACTTTAGAATCTTAGGTTTGCAATATTGTTAAAGGTACAGTGTGTGGGTAGTTTGATTCTATGGACCCTAGTGTTGTTAAAAATATCGTAGAATCGAAACATACCAATACTGAATATTTGAAATGGTTTCAATACTCATTTTCCACAGTATCGATACACAGGTGCCAGCTGCACCTTCTGCTCAATCTTCTCTCTGGCAGTGAGTTGGCACACACACACACACACACACACACACACACACACACACACACACACACACACACACACACACACACACACACACACACACACACACACACACACTAATGGACCCAGTAGCAGAAGTGAAATGCTGACCCCTATTTGTTTGGCGCATGTGCCGACATCTTACACATTGCACCTTTAAGAAAGTCATTTCAGTCAGAAGTTAAACTTCACTGAAGAACAGCAAGGCCGTGACGCTCTGGCTTCATCAGCAGTGCGGCCTCGTGCAGCCACCGGCCTGAATAGACCTCAACCAGTCAGCCCGCAGCCTTTAGAGTTTCACTGTGATCAATAGCTGGATTAATTGCTGAAAGGGCGGGGGGAGGAGGAGAGCGAGGAGAAGGAGGAGGTCGTCAGAGCCTCAGGCAGGGGAGGGTTTCAGAAGGTGGGGGTTAAGATGGTGCTGACAGGCAGCGAAAGCTGAAGGGATTTAAAAAGGCGAGCAGAGGGGAGCTGGAGTTGGAGCGGTAAGAGCTGGAGAGGGAGCTTCCACCCCCGCCCCCCTTCACCCTACCCCACCCCAGGTCACCTGGCAGTGTGCAGGGCGGCGGGCCGTCAGATTAGGATCTGAGAGGGGGAGATAACGAGTTTATTGCCCCCTGGACGGGGCTGCTGGAGCCAGGGAAGGAGGAGGGCAAGCCAAGCAGGCCGGGGCGGGAGGCTGAATGGTGGTGGTGGGTGTTTGTTTTAACCTGGGGAGATAGATGCAGCCAGGCAGGGTCTTTATGATAGAACACCCCAGCAGGGCAGTAAAACACATAGGCAGCATGGTTAGAATACCAGAAACACCAGTCAAGCTCATCCATCACAGCCTCGACACTTACACACTTGCATATGCGCATGTGCTTGGAGACACACACTTACACAACCGTATAATCTCTAATAATGTCTGTGTTTTTCCGTGGCTTAGTAAGTAGCTAAACAAATTGTCATGCGCTCAATGAATAACTGATATTGCAAATAATTTTAACAGTCGCCATTTCCGCCACTGTCCCAATTTGTGTGGGTTGAGTGAATTCATATCATATCCTGTTAGGAATTCCACTTGCTCATTGATCAACAATGTGTACTTTCATGTTATCTCCTGAGTTATTGGAAATGGGATAAGCCTGATCCTATTACAAGCAAACACAGAATAACGTATGAAATCTATATGTATTTCACACCGCTGTGATCTTTGGTCACTGAATTCTGTGCACGTATTGGGAGCCTGTATTAGCTTTGCGTGTCTGGCCCAGGCGCTGCAGGAGAGATAAGGGGAGCGGATATGAGAAATATGAAAAATAGCACTGTGATAGGATGATCAGTGAGAATGAGCAATACGGGGCCGCGGTGACAAATGGGACAGGGAGCCAAAGAGGAGAGCAATGCAAAACGGCATTAGAGCCAAGGACAGAATGATTTTCTGAGAGGAGTGGAGACGAAACATACTTTCTTAGAACGAGCAGGTCAATAATAACCTCCTGATATCAGTCATTTAGTCATTTATTCCATTTCACATCTTTCAGTTTCAAGTCATCTGTGATAGTCTGTTTAATACTGAAACAGAAACACACTCAGTAGCACAGGTGCTGCATGAATCACAGTGTGGATACTAAGGATTTTAACAGTCTGCAATGTAATTAAATTCTAATATTAGAAGAATATAAGCTAAAACACTGGCAGAATTACAAAAGACGATACCAAAACGTCACAATACCAGAAATTTAGTAGTAGATACCAATACCAGTGAAATTCTACGATTCTTGATACCTGATTTGATACCACAATAAAAAACAAAACAATAAATACCACGTAATTCAACATACGCTACTTTATTACTGTTTGCATACTGGTTTTTGAGAATTATAATTAATCCCTGATGATCATCAGCCCTTATAATGAGGGCTATGAATCGATTAAAATATCTAAATTGCAAATAATCGCACGATTGGCCATAGTTAATCGCGATTAATCGCAAATTGTAAATTTTTCATCTCTTCAAAATGTACCTTAAAGGGAGATTTGTCAAGTATTTAATACTCTTATCAACATGGGAGTGTACAAATATACTTGTTTAATGCAAATGTATATATATTTATTATTACATATAATATTCACACACCTTGAGGTCAGAGGTCAAGGGACCCCTTTCAATATGGCCTACCAGTTTTTCCTCGCCAAAATGTCCTTGCGACAAGCTAGTATAGCTAGTATAAGCTAGTGACATGGTTGGTACAAATGGATTCATTAGGTTTTCTAGTTTCATATGATACCAGTATCTTCACTCTAGCTTTAAAACTGAGCCCGCTACAACCTAAAAATCGCAAGCTGCACTAATGCGTTAAAGAAATAAGTGGCGTTAAAATTAATTTGCGTTAAGGCGTTATTATTGTGTTAACTTAACAGACCGTGTGTGTGTTTATGTGCTACATTCACAGCTGTAGCACTGCTGGTAGCTTCGTCCTCGCTGTTGTGACACACATACGGTCTGTCAGCCCTGTGTAACATTAGCGAGAGTCTGCCGAGCCACGTGTGTGTGGCGGCGGTGAGTGTGGGGTTGTCGGTGGCGTTATAGCTGTGAACGTAGCTGTGCAGTGTGTGTACAGTTTATTTGTCGGTGAATAAATGCTACAACTCCTCAGACCCAAGCCAAGCTCTCATGTCTTGCAAAACCGACTCAGACTCACTTAAGGTGGACGAGTTATTCTCCTTTAAGTGACGAGCTGCTCCTCTCAGTTTTTCTCAGCTTTTTTATTTAATTTTTAATAATCCTTTTAACTGTTTAACCACTAGCATTAATGGGTAAAAATGTGTAATGTTGTTTAACATTATTAACATTCCTAATTGTTCCAGAAGTGTCGGTTCTTGTGACATCTCTAGAAAAGACCTGCTTCAACTCTTGCTTCTTAATACATCTCATCTTTCCAGAGATAAGATTATATTACGTGATATGTTTGGGTGTTTTTCAGGGAATAATCCAACCAAACAATTGAAAAAGTGACAGACATCCGCAGCATCAAGAGAAATAGGATGAATAGCACGGATCCTCCTCAAACACACAAACCCCCACTTTCCCTTCAACACTCACTCTCATACGCACACTCAAAAGGGGATTTTGGGGCCCTGTGGAGCGGCACGTGAGCGGCCCTCTGTCAGCTGTGTTTGCAGTGAGGCAGGCGAGGGGCGCCCTGCACCTCCGAAAGAGAGTAGCGACCCAGGGAAATGGGAGAAAGGAGGGGTGCTCTGTGGAAAGGCCAAGGCCCGGAGAGTGGAGAGAAAAGAGCGTCCACAAAACAGCTTTCCTCCAGAGAGAGAGAGAGACACAGAGAGAGACGGAAAGAGAGGAGGGGGCTGTTGGAACAATGCCCCTTCAGCTGCAGGTGCAATGGCTAAGACCGTGTGTGCTTGTGTGTGTAGAGAGCACTTTCTTTTTTGTGTTAATTGAGCTGATCTGTTGTCTTTTCTCTGCCGCAAGTTTAACTCACAGCTGATTAACATGTGGCCTTTTGGAGCTCCTGTGTGTGCAGAGTGTGTGTGTGTGCAGGGTGTGTGTACAGAATTACAGAGTGAGCTCCGCTGCCAGTGTGAGCAGAGTAATGACACCGGGTGTGTAGACACAGGCGAACAGAGAGTGTTAACTTGATTTGCACTTGTATGGAGCACGGAGCAATGGTTAACACATCTGAATAAAGGCTTCATGCGCTACATGTCGTACAATTGGAAGTGCGCAGAGGCGTCACTCAGCCACTAGATTAAATAGCATACTCAGAAGATTAAAGGCTTTAAGAACAGTAACAACAGGGCGTTCAGCTCACCTACTGTATTCACTACCGTAGTCACTATTATAACACTTCCAACACAGCCATCATTCCATGATGCAGTGACTTTGCACTTACAAATTGACAAACTTTACATTAGGCCGGGCTCAACAATAAGGATTGCCTGCTTGCCCGGGGCAAGTAAAATGCCACTCAGGGCTAGTAAATCTAGCAACTCACTTGCCCGATCAAGTGGTAAACAAGACTTGGTCAAAACTGAGTATATGGCTGGACAGTGTACGGTCAGTCTGTGAATTTGTGGCTAAATTGTTATACAAATAGTCAGTGGTCATCTCTATAATGGTAAATCCAGCGGTACATGTCCACCAGGTCCGGCGAGGACGCTAGGGGACGCGCTGCTCCACTCAACTAGCCGTTCAAGTGGTGACGTACCCTATCATTGAATGTACCTGATTGTTTCCTGGTTTTCTGATTGCCATTTCAAACAGGAAACAACATGGCGGCCTGCTCGTAAACTTTCTGTTATTCCGTCTAAACAATCCACCAAAATCTACTTCTGAAAACAATTTAAGCAAGAAATAGGCGATGCCACTTCTGCATCTCGTTTCATTTTAGAACTAGATCACCTAGTTTAACAGCTCGGTTCATAAAGGACTGTTCCTGCTTGGCATGTGACGGTGAGGAAAATTTCCCACCGGTTAATAAACTCGTGACAACACCGCCGTTACCGATTACACCGGACATTTTACAAGAAAAGATGATGGTCCATATGTGTAACACGCTTACTTTTATCTTTACCGTCGGGTGGCTATGTGTATGACCTCTCCGGTGGAGCTTCTGCTCCGGGGCCGCAGCGGTCTACTTGGTGCCGCTGCGCTGTGATTACCTCCTTAATGTGTGGTTCCCTTATAGCATTGGGATTAAATCTGAAATATTGCGAAATAGGCTTGTTTGCTTTTTGCTTCGACACCAAATTCTCTGCTATCTCTCGGTCTGTCAACTCTCTCTCATCCTGTGTGTGTGAAATACGACACCTACTACTCTGAGTTGAGACTCCATACGGAGCAGATGCATTCACTTTCAGTTTGTTGCGTCCGACTATGTATTTATAACACGACACTGATACGCCAAAATGAACTAAAAGGGTTTTATTTCTGTAAAAAAAAAGCAAACTGACGGTGGGGGCGGTGGGTTAAGTAACGTAATCGGTGTGTGCCCGACCACCGTGTAACACCGTTAACACTGACTACAGCGACAAACCTAGTACCCACCTTTTTTCCGTTTCCACGGCCAACGAGGAAACTCCAACACTCAGCCGACCAATCGTTTAACTTCATCTCTCAGTCAGTCACTCACTCCGTGACAGACTTTTGCGTTTGTAGGGCTGGCCCTCTGCCGTCCAGCCAAAACTAATTTCCAAAGCTGATGATGGAAGTAGCCAAGGAGTGAGCCTTCTCGCTTTCTTCTCCGTTAACAGTTGCACATGCGCAGTACTGATCGGGCACTCGCAAGAAAATGGCGGCGGATAAGGACAAAGTTTAAGAGCTAAAGTGCATGCAGGCATTTCAATTATCCTGGAAACCGCAGTTTAGTTAGGTGGCGTTAGAGAGGATGTGGGTGAAACTCCAGATGAATTTACTTAAATAAAGATTAAACATGACAATTAACTTTGGTCTTTGTTGTTGTTTGACTTTGGGCAAATGAAAAACAGCATTAACGTTGAACCCTGTTAGGGGACAGTTATTGTGACCACGATAGGTTAAAAAAAGAACACTTGAATATTGTTGAGTTTCCCATCAAAACACTTTGTCGACTGATCTTAATAAGGTCCGGGGTCCTGACGCCGACGGTCTGTCCCTGACAGCAGCCCCGTGGAGAGGACTGGACGGCCCTGTTTGGACAACTGGTTCCCATCCTACACACTCAAGAGGCATCGCGGTCACAGGGGGACGGCGCTGCAGCCCGAGGCCACGCAGGGGCCGGGCCTCAGTGCTAACACGCTGCTAGAAAAGGCACCCATGTTACCACCCACCGGCTTTAGAGGTGGTCCTCACCTACACACACACACACACAGGAGCAGAATTTGTGGGCTTAACCAGTGGATACATGCATGTCAGCTCTAACTCACACACACACACAAACTTAACGCACCTCAAAGCGAGAGCCCCGGGGCCGTCGGCGGGGCGCTCAG
This sequence comes from Sebastiscus tertius, assembly GCA_916701665.1. Lineage (NCBI taxonomy): Eukaryota > Metazoa > Chordata > Actinopteri > Perciformes > Sebastidae > Sebastiscus > Sebastiscus tertius. Next base: position 24,650 of record CAKAOH010000737.1, on the reverse strand, counting down.
ACAGCCCCAGCGAGGCAGAAACACAGAAACATGTGTAAGGCCTTAAAAGAAGACACTCGCTTCACAGAGAAGTGTGTCCCCTGTCCTCCCCCCCATCCCACACCTCGGCCCGTCCCTTTCATAGGAGATTATTGGGAGAGAGAGAGAGGAGCAGAGGGTAAAGATGGGGAACCGCGATATGGAGGAGAGCGAGCGAGAAGGATGAAGACAGAAACAGAGAGATTTTGCTCTCTCCACCCCTCTCTGCAGATATTACTGCTTAATTAAAAGGGCAGCATGTGCTAAGTATTATTCCAGCTGAGATCTCTATCTTCAGCCTATGTAATAAGATCTTCAGCAGGCTTACAGCTAAATTTTCGAGCAAATTTCCTTCCTATTCTTTGCCCTTATTTCCTCTTGGCCTACGTGTGTTTTGTGCTGTCGCTGCAATCTTTTTGCGTGCCTGCATTGTGAGTGTGTGTGAGTGAGTGTGTGTGTGTGTGTGTGTGTGTGTGTGTGTGTGTGTGTGTGTGTGCCTGAGCCGAGCGGGACTGTTTTGCATGTTAATTAATGTAATATTTTGTACACCACTCGGGAGCGTGTAAGTGTTCTCTTGAATGTGTTCCAATTAAGAAACATCCCTCAGGCACAAATTGGTTTGGACACACTGAAAGTGTTCCCATATTTTTACATATTTGGGAGACGATGAAGAACGTGAACAAAATGCAGAGTTTACATGCAAGTGTTAAAAAAAAAAAGATGTTTGGTTTCTGTTGAGTCTTACAGAGGAGCCCCCTTTCTCCCTAACTGTCTGACCCAACGCTATCTCTCCTCGTGTGCAGCTGCTCAATATCTCGACGATGATTCACGTCTGCTGCTAACGCCGCAAATACAGAGATGGTGGGGTGTCGGGCTGCGTGCTTTTAAAACAAATATCTCCAAAACCTTATGGGTGCAACAACATTTTTAAGTATTATTAAAAACAAACTACAAGAATCGACATGAATTCTGTCTTCAAATCAGTTCATCTTACATGAAAAAATCAGATTTACATACACTCACATGTACACACACATTGCCAAGTCATTCGTGTATCATGGCTACTGGAGGGGCGGCCGTGAGCCCCCTTTTGCATTTTTTCCAAAAGAGTGGCTTTGGACTCACATTCAATCATCTGGTAAATTAGTTTAATCCTGCAGCAAATCTGTCCCTCTCCTGGGACGTTTCCAGAGGTGTCAATCGGAGATAAGGCCTGTGTGACAATAAAGCCACCAAACCACAGAGGGGAGGGGAGGGGGGGGGCATCGCTGCTCTTTAACTCCTCCATACATTCGAAGCTATTTGATTTATGGGAGCAGAAAGAAAGACAGCCGTTTTCCTTTGTCATTAAATTGTTAAAGGAAAGAAACGATGTGGACAGTCAGTGTGCTGCTGTTAGCTTTAACATATTACCTATGATTGCGTAGCTTCTGTATGCCAGGTGTCAGAGGAAAAAAACACTCTGTGCACGACACGGAGAAGAATAAACCCTTCAATGAAAATCACTGCCAGAATATACCTTTAGAAACATGCAGTGGGTCTTCATAGACGTGTTTAATAATTAACTTAAAAAAATCTCGGTAGAGCCAAAATTCCATTTATAGTCCCATATGGTGTTTCTGTATTTCTGCTGTTTTATTTATACGGTATCATTGTGCGTTAAGGGATCTTTAAACGTTACCAACCACAGCAGCTGGACCAATGATACACAGACATTCATCAAAGGTATAAACAAGTATCAAACGTATCAAAACCTAAACACACAGGCAGATGAGCACACACACACACACACACACACACACACATACACACACACTTGAACACAACAGTAAACAGTCTCTGTATGTCTCTCTTCACTTTACGTCAAGCCTCTGCAGATCACTTCTGCCCTCTAATGACTGTGAATGGGACTGCAGCTGCAGAGATGTGGAGCCAGAGAGTGGAATTAAACAAGATGTAGAGATTAAGTTTTGAATTAGCAGCGTGGCTTTCTACATATATATAATCCAGAGAGTCAAAGTACAACGTCATTAGCTGCTTAATTAGTAACGGGCAGCTGGTGTTGGGAGCGTTGTAAAAAGGGAACAGGAAGAGAAATGTCCTCTGTTTCAGTATAAACTAAGACTTATGGCATATTTATTATCGGGCTAGGCAATATATCGATATTATATCGATATCGTGATATGAGACTAGATATCGTCTCAGATTCTGGATATCGTAATATGCCATAAGTGTTGTCTTTTCCTGGTTTTTAAGGATGCATTACAGTACAGTGGTGTAATTTTCTGAACTTACCAGACTGCTCTAGCTTTCTATTATTATAGAATAGTAATTATATCCACATTACTGATGATTATTTATCAAAAATGTCATTGTGTAATTACTTTGTGAAAGCACCAATAGTCAACCCTACAATATCTTCACAAAATTGATAGAGGAATTTGGTAAAAAAAAATCATGATATTTGATTTTCTCCATATCGCCCGGCCTTAATAAATTTATTATTGTAAAATGATGCAACATAAAATTAACTGTCATCGCCATCATTTGAATTTTATATCTTTATATTCAATATATGACTGACAACCTCTACAAAAAAATAAACTGGGAAACACTGCTGAAGACAGAGAAGCAGTTACTTAAAACTATCATTTATCACAAATTCCAATTTTCTAAAAAAATGATTACAATAAAATGTGAAATTTGGTGATGCGCCCTACATCCACTTCAGTTTTTCATCATCACAACAAATTACAATTTGATGTAGTTAAATTACTGAGAGAAAAATCTATCAGCCACTATATTTGTTTTTGTTTATTGTATTAAAAGAGAACTCAAATTTCAGTAACTGAGTTCTCTTTTTTTCTTCAGCCACGACAGCTGCTGAATAACTAAAAGGTGGATGCTATCATCTGAAGTGTTTTGCATTACTCTATAAAAATACTCTATACTCTATTCAAACACACTCTCTAAACCTATAAAAGTTTGCACAAACAGTGAGCGGAGAGCTAACGCGCTGCAGAATGGCATGACGGAGCGGGGGAGCGCCGGGTGATTTAATGTGAGTCATTTTAACATTAAAACAAGTGGGACACAGAGGAAACAAAAAGAGCAAAAGAGGAAAGGAAACTTCAAAATGCTCTTTGAGGAAAATGAGATCACAGGCTGCAATTATATAATTCTTGTCAAGTGATGGTGCCGATAGCCTGAGAGGAATGCATGCACGCGAGCGCACATACACACACACACACACACACACACACACACACACAAATAAACTCCAGTGGGAGAATAGCCGTCTTGACTGCATTTTTAAATGTTGGAAAGTTATGGGGGTCACACGGGGGTCAGCTACAGGAAGAGTATGTGTACGTGTGTGTCAGAGCCTGAACGCTGGGCCCCCGATAAAAGCACTTCTTCTGATTTCCTCCTTTGGTTTTGTCCATTTGGTCCCTCTCTTTCTAGTTATGATGAAAGTCAAAAAGCCAAGCGTTCCCAAGTGTTCCCTGATGCCAAGTACAGATTTCAAGTGGGAGCATGACTTATGAAGTGTGTGTGTGTGTGTGTGTGTGTGTGTGTGTGTGTGTGTGTGTGTGTGTGCGTGTGTGTGTGTGCTTCAGTGTCTCAGGGCTTTGAGAAACAGTCAATCTTGATATGGCTTCTTCACATGGACTACAACACAACCGCATGAATACAAACATATATAATGAATACTCAGTAATAGTATGGCGCGCGTGCTTCCAGATGAACGCTCAGAATAAACCGAGCATTCATGCTGTGGCCTACATATCGCTGGACGCTACACATCTCCACATCTACCAGTTTACAAAACCCATTTACAACACCGGGAGGGACTGGGACACAAAAGGTTCCAGTCTGAGCCCTCGTCATCCATCCACACACATACACACACACACATATACACACACATACACACACACACACAGAGGGGTGGTGGGGCCAGTGGGTCTGCTGCTAGGTTCCCAGGGAGCCTCACTGGTCTGATGGAGGCACTTTGTCTGAAGCTGGGGCAGACTACAGCAGACTCCAGAGGAGATGCCTATCAGCTACTGGCTATGCTACGGCCTGGAGGAGAGAGGGAGGGAGAGGGAGGGATATAAAGAGAGAGGGGGGGGGGACTACAATACAAGATGCTGAATGAAAAAACAGTCGTAGAAATCAGAAAAAAAAAATCCACACCAGCTCAACTTTTGAAGGCCATACGAGGTTAAGACAACTCAGGAAATTTGCTACGAGTCGCGTATGCCAGATATTGACATCAGCGTTTTACTGCGTCGGTCAAACGATTGGGATAAATCCCTCAACGGGCGAATCAAGTTAAGGACTGCTCTCCATTGCAGATAACAGTAGCGGTGGAGCACATAGGCGTAGTGTTGACAGGCAGAGTGATGTATAGTGAAACTGAGGGTGAGTCAGGTCGGTGACACACTGAAGGTCAACAAGGAGCACGACCTCTCCAGGTGTGGCCTCCTCTCTCAGCTGCAACACAGCAGGCGCCCTTCCTTATACACTTTCCTCACCCCCGTTTTTTTTTTTTTTTTTTTATCCTCCTAAATGATCTCTGACAGCTTTAAAATTATATGCAATATACAGTTCATCTTTCACTCTGACAGGTATTGTAAGGTGCTGAGCAATGATAGGAAATACAAAAAGCGGATACGAGGATAAATGCAATTCCTTTCTGCCGTCTTTTTTCCTCTAATCTCTCCCTCATTACCGAGGCAGAGCGGGGTTATGGATCGGGTGGGTTAGCCGGCGTAGCGGTAGACGGATCTAATGTGTGCTGTCTGCTGCATGGCGACTTCTTAGTTAGAGCGTGAGGGCACAGGGTAGGGGGGGCAGGGGGGGGACTCGCACCGTGACCCAAGGATCTCCACGGCCTCTGTCAGCGGAAAATTAGATTACACAGTCGGACCAGGGGGGAACTGAAGAGGGGGCGTCAAGCAGTCTAAATATGGAGGGCTCAGTATGTCCATAATCACTTTATACAAGTTAGATGAACCAACTGACTTATCTCCTCCTCGCTGTCCAGATTGCCGATGCTGGTGTCAAGCGTATGTGTGTCGTTGTGAAACGTCTATGACACAAATCCTCAGCAGTCGTTGTACCTCTGCGGTGTCCTTTTACAGTGAAAAGACGTGTGTACGGTGAAGCAGTGATATGTCTGAATGGATGGTTTTGACACAGTAGCAGCCAAAACAGGCCAATTCAGATGGTGCCATTCAGAATGTAGCCATTCTGAGAAACGGGCACAAATCATGAACGTACGCTTGGATTTACACTCGACATAATGGAATGATCAAACCAAGGTGGAAAATCGATTTTGTTTTTTTTTTCCCTCCAGAGATCTCAAAAGAAACTTTTTTTTTTTTCTTCCCACTAGGTCAGATCATAGGATATGGCTGCTTATGTGAAGAAAGATGAACAACTTTTGCTGTGATATGAATCAGTTTGATATGTAGTCAGTCAAGAGACAGCGAGAGAAAAAGGGAAAAAAACAAAACAACAGGAAGTCTGGTGGACAGACGCTGGCAGCGACTGGATGGTGGCAGCAGACGGCGGTGGTGACGAGAAAGGGAAAGAATAGAGCGGGAGGCGGGAGGGGGGGTGATGGACAGAGACAGAGCAGAAAATTGAAGTACATGTAACATGACACAAATGGACAAAAGTATTTAGCTAATGATTTATTATTAAACAGAGCAGGCAGCCTTCCCCAGCCCGATCCCCCGGCCTAGCCCAGGCCCCGGCCCTATTGTAGGGAGATGGAGAGGCAGATAAGCAGGGCTGTAATGGTAGTCAGATGGCAGGTGGGCCGGCCGAATCCGGGGTTAATCACTGCTAAGTGCTGTGGAGAGGGGAGGACACGGGGCCTGGCTGGAACACTGTATCCTGGGGGGCATTGGGAGGACAGGTAAGTCAGCCCAGGTAACTCACCTCAGCGGCTCAGAGAGACAGCTGGACTCTCGCGCTGGTTGGCTAATGGTGTTAACTCAAGAGAGTCGCCACAATGATATGTTACATCAACGCACACTCCCCTCCGTCTCACTCTCTGTCTTTGCTCTTTCAAACCATGTTAGGCTCTTTTGTATGTGCTCCATCCTGCCTTATTGCTTGGAGCATTTCCGAGTAACACAAGTGATTTAATCTGTCTGAGAGGAAGGAGAGAACACTGTGTAACAGTAACAGAATAGAGGGGTCTGCAGCCCTTTAAATGCAACTCTTCTGAAGCAAAACAAAATTATTAAGTCATTTTGATTTCACAGGTGGATGAAATGAGAGTCGTTGCGTATTAAATTTTGATTTAAAACATGATGATAACAATTTCAAACACTGTACAGAGACCAAAACAACACCAAGAACTGGCATTATTATGAAAACCATTTTATTTAATCCCCGTTTCCACCGCAGGAACATTCCCACAGAACTAAGAACCTTTTGAGGAACTCATTGCGTCTCAACCACAGGGACCAGCGTCTAAATTAAGTTCCGGGGACATTTTCCAGGGCATTTTTACCCCCCCAAAAAAGGCTCTGCTCGGGGGGTAGTACTTTCTGAAAGTACCGTAACTTTTGGGGAGGAGTTTGCAGAGATGACCATCACTGATTGGTGAAACACACATGCTGTACCGCTTCATTCATAAAACAACGAAGTACTCTAGTATCGATTTAAGACCATTTTAGGATGAGGGGAGAGCATTTCTCTTTGTTTGATAACATTGAAAGTAAAGTTAGGCTCTGCTGTCGGCTTCCAGACTCTTTGAAAAAATTAGAGAGAAAGATTGCGAGGGTGAGCGGTAACGTTAGAAAAGGGAGACAGCGCGACGGTGCTGTGAATGAGAGAAAGAAATTATTTCACAGCGGTTACGTTCTACAGCACAAATAAATAACCATCAAACACTCAACAGATGACTTAATGTGGAGACAGACGTTCTTAGTTTCATTTTCCTCTGCGGCATTTCATTCATTACATCCAACATGCATCAGTAAATACTGTGCAGCAGTAAATATTGTTGTTTTATATGAAAGAGGCGGACACACTGAACTGCAGGCTACAGAGTGTATTTACCACTGTGACCACCAGCAGCTCTCGTCCCATGTCATGTTGATTTTTCATACATCAGCAGACCAATTCGCAGGTCTTTAGACCGCAGTGGAAACGCAGACAACAATGGGCGGAGGGAATGTTTTAGTTCCTTGAAAAGTAGTTCCCGGGATTAAAAGTGTGTGGAAACCCGGCTTTAGTCCCTCTAGTTTCATTTCATTCACATTTTTACATAGAGTGCCCCTATCAGTAGCTGTCTCCACACTCTGAGCTGCATTCGCCTGCAGCGGATATCAGACTACATGAAAAAAAAGCAACAAGCGGCCTCATGCCACAGCATGAAATGCGGGTCGCTGTGCATTTAAGCAGCGGATGACAAACCCATAATGAAGGCAGTAATTGGAACAACATTTCAGGTTCACGGTGCACGTCTCGCTCTGGTATCCCTGCCGCCACCAGGCCCTTCTCCCAAATCATTCCCAAACGTCCTGCAAATCAAAACAAAACACGGCGAAAGGAACACAACTTTACAGAGCAGTGACTTCTGATGGGCCATTTCTGCTGGAGACTCCAGTCTGCGTGGAGGTGGGCCTTTACTTAGCCCCCTAACATGAAACAGGCTGCTACTCTGGGCTACAGTCTGTTACTCCTCCAACACACATGAGCTGTTGTTGTGTTTGGAAATAAAAGCTGCACAAAAGGGAGTGTGCGCTGCACGCAATCTGCACAGCGATAACGGGGGAAAAATGTTCACATACATACATGGACCTCCTCAATTTCCACTTCAACACAAACACCTTCATCTTTAAACACAACCATCAAGCGTACAGCGAGCTTATTCCTCTGCCTGCTCCCATAAAATGGAGTCGTCGTAAACAACAGATGAAGTCATCTTGTTTTAGAAGAAGAGAAGCGGAGAGGTCAAGTTGAACAGAGAGCCTTAGTTAAATCATCTGCTTGTAGTAAACAGTTGAGAGGAACATCTATCAGCCAGGCACGTGCCGCTGACAGTATAATAATAAGGTAGCGAGAGCTGGAGCGTGCACTGAAAACAGATGAAGAGAGCCACTTCTCTCCGGAGACACAGAGAGAGAGAGAGAGAGAGAGAGAGAGAGAGAGAGAGAGAAGAGAGAGGACAAATAGAAATTGAAAAGTAGCTCATCACCTTTTCCATCAGCACGGCGGGTGGTGCTGGTGTGACTGAACACAGTAACACTGCGGACCCTGTTCATAATCACAAGGTTACTGTTCATTGTTGGATGTGACCCCGGCGGACGTGAGTGACAAGGTGGGCAGCCGGGCTCGGTGCTACTGCGCGGATAATTACCTCATGACGACAAAGTGAACTTTGATGTACAGTCTCCACGCTTTAATGACCTTAGAGCTGGTATTTGTGCACGTCGGTGTATGTGTTTGTGTAGAAAATGCCTGCACACACTCAACGCATGTACACTAAATGAGCGCGCACACACACACACACACACACACAGACACACACACTAGGCTTCAGCCAGCCAGTAGGCTTGATGTCAATCAAGTGGGTGTCTAATTAAAAGTAACAGGAGGAAGCTGCTGGGGACAGCAATCGCTATCGGACTCACATTTTCATATGAATGGCCTTTTTTAATTAAACTGAACAGCTAATAAGCCTCAGTATCCAGACCATGTAGCAGTTTAACAGACAAAGACCCACAAAGAAAACACACACACACACACACACACACGTGCATAGAAAAGAATGGGGGATGAGAGGTAAAGACAGAGGGATGAATAATGAAGAGTCAAAAGCAGAGTGATGCATTGCCTTTGAACCTGTTGGCTCTCCTTTGTTTGTGGAGGCGCTTTGCCAGCAGCTATTGTTGTCAACAAAGTTTATTTAGCGTCGATGGTATTAAAGAGTCCAGCAGTATTTGCCTTTGCCATGAGACGAGGGAGAAATGAAAGAGAGGTAAAAAAGAAAGAGCACAGAGCGCTATCTCTTCCTCAGATGAAAAGGAGAGTCTACAAACAATTTGTGTGCCGGTTATTCTGTCCCACAGCTAAAGGGTAATTATAAATGTATTTGAGTCAGGGTGACTGGAGCAATAAGACTAAACCAGCTGTCTTTATTTAAACCAAGAAAAGGCAAAACAATAAGAGTATTTTGCCAAACGATTTGGGGTATCATGAAATTAAATTGAAAAGTAAAATGTCAGTGTAAAATCCAATCTTATTTCCATCAATGGATTTAGCAGCTATTGAAATAATTAAAGCATGACAGCATAATTCAGTGACATGAATTTAATGCTTAGCGGCATGCTTATGTGATGTTCAGAGTTGTACTGCCAAGCTCTAACAATGACATTTAGCAGCTCCAAAAAAACAGCTTTGTTCATGAGCCAGACATAATTAATGTGTTGATCCTCTTCTATGTGAAATTAGCAAGCCACTCAAATCCGGTATTTCTGAAAAAAAAGAAAAGAAAAAGGACAGATTTTCTTCCTCCCTTCTCATATCAACAGTGTGGCGACAAACATGCATAATCGCACCAGGTTGCCAAGATGTGTGTGGAGAGAGAATGGGGACAAAAGGCTAAATAAATGGGACGTATGATTCCCATACTGCTAAGATTTCTCCGTGGAAGAGATTATGGTTCCGTTCTAACAAACACGACAAATCTCCATTTTCCCAACCTTTTACAGCAGATAAAGGGCCTTGGATCGCTTTTCCACGCTAAATCCCAGATCAACTTCTCCTTAGCTATTCAAACCACCCAGCAGGTTGTTTCTAAAAGGCTTGAAAGTGAGCCTAGAGATAGCCAGCTCTGGCATCTCAAATGAGCTCTCTGCGCCGCCGTGATGATGTGCGCTCGACTCGCTAATTCTCCCTCTTTTTCTTACTTCTTCAGAAACTTTTAACATCATGACCCGGAGAAACATTTGCAAACTATAACAATAAAATTAACTTGTAATGAGCAAAATAATTGCACATCAAACGCCGCTCGATGGTGGAGCGCGAGCTCGGAAGAAAGGGCCCAATTTACAGATTACATGGCTCATGACTACCGAAGTTCAAAACACAGAGAAATTGGTTGTGAAGTGAGAAAAAAGGGCCCTTCCAAAACGACTCCGAAGCATACTTTAAACTTGTGTAATGGATACGCTGCGGGCAACTGGGCAAATTTACCATGCAAAGAATCTCCATTCTGCACGCAGCACTTCAAAGGAGCAAGGAACTGAGTTTCAGGGAGCCAGTGGGCACGGGGAGAGGGGGGAATGAACTCGAGATGCACATTTGTCTCCTGGAGTGACAGAAATTGGCGGGGGGTGTTCAAAATGAGAGATTTAGCTGATCTAGGGCAGAGGAGTAGCTCCGTCAACACCACAGCGCTTCCTCAATCTTCAAAAACAGAAGAAAATCATAATATAGAGAGGGGAAATGCTGAGAAAGTTAAAATGGAAGGCACATCAAAACTCAGACATTTTTTCTCTCCTCTGCTGAGGAGCAACAGAGAGATAGAAGATAGGGAGATAGATGGCTCTGCAGCGACTAGGCCAAGTTGTTGCGTTATATTTTTCTCTATCAGGCAGCGCTCTTTTATGTCGCGTCGGTGGAGGAAGCAGAGGGGAGATTACATTAGCGATGATAAAGTGACCAATGCCATGCCGTGTCTTGCCATCAGATACACACACACACAACACAGCAGATTACGCCGAAAAACACCTAAAACTTAGATACACTCTGGACTGCAGTGGACAGCTGATATCACATGTACTGGGGGTAAAATGTCTGATTTGACCAAAATAAAAACCCGGTGTGAAGGGCTAAAAGCTACATCCTGTTCAGCAACCAAAAGGAGTAAATTGTATGGTTTTTGTGTTCCTATAAAACTCCTGTATTTTGTTGCTAAAGTTGCTATCAGTTGAAGCAGAAAGTAATGAAACAAGGTCACAGAAATTTTATGCGAAAAGGTCAAATAAAAACTACAAAAGGTTCCTCAGACAAATGTGTTGCTATTTATTTAGCTGTCTCAAAATGTTCAAAAAGAGACATTTTCTTGGCCGCGGTGTTTTGTGCTCATTTCTCACATTGCCTCTGACTTCACCCCTCACTCACTCTGCCTCTCCTCCTCCTCCACCTCCCCTCTTTTCTCCCTCACAAGGCAGTCTCCTTCTCCTTCTCCTGTTCTGGAGCCTTATCTGATGGGAGCGCTGCCACTGTTTGCATAAAACACTGTTTATAAGGGGTTGCATATGTTAAAACATTAAAACACACACATTAGAGTGCACACACGCACACACTAATGATGCACACACTGACAAGTTGAGCTTGAACTGACCTTGCTAAAAAGCTGTGCGACTGACGTGCAGTGGATTTGTTTAAATAAGGCTTTTCCTTTTATATTGTCAAGAAAAAGAAAGGAGTACACCACATACACACACAACATTTACATTGCTTAACTACAGTTTATAACATGGCAGACGCATTAATAACGTGATTTATTAAGCTTTCATCCTAATACTTTAATGGTTTCAAGTTAATTGATTCACCAATTTATTTTACAAAGAATGACATTGCAATACCTAATATTTGTGTTGGTGTGATGTAAAGTGTGGTGGTTGTTTTACCATGATACAAGCTCCTCAGCCACTTAGTCTGCAAGGTATCTCGGTTCTGACTTCGAAACTTGAACGAGGGTTTGTTTGAGAATCAATTACAACGTTACGGCAGGTCATTTCCATCCAAGTTACATCTCACACGGTCCACTACCGACTTGATGTTCCATATACGTTAAACATTATCACACTATCACTGAACGCTATAACACGCTATATATAACACTGTCAAAAGCTTGTTTCGATCTACACCTATGCAGAGCAATAGCAAACTTTTTTTGGTCATGCACACTGAAAAACGGCCTTATGGCACTATAACCTGTCGTAAATAAAATGTCTATTCTAGCACTTTATAACAAGAAAAGTGTAAACAACATCAACCTACTATTCAAACTCTTCTGAAACGGAGGTAGAAACTTAAATAAGGGATAATGTACAGCGAGCCAGTCATTGTTGTGAAATAAGTATTGCATCGCCCTGAAGGGCTTTATTTCACAACAATGACCGGCTCGCTGTACATTATCTGGCTACTTACTAAAGAAATCAATAATTTGACACAAAAACGGTCCACCAGAGTCCGACATCAGAACTGCGTCCATAGCAACGGTCTGTTAAACAAAACAATAGTCTGCTATAAAGTAATAACAGACCGTAGAACGCTGTGATTGACCAATCAGAATTGAGTATTCAACAGAGCCGTGTAATAAATAATAAGAACTTATATGTCATGCCAAAATATATATATTATTTACCAAATATAAATATGTGCATAACTGGCTCTTACATAAAGTATTGTCAATATGACAAGCTAAAAGAAACAGCACATTATGTGTTATTACAGTTACAAAGGCACGACTTATGTGTCAGCTTTTAGTCAGATGAGGTTTGCAAGAGAAACATTGTTTTGCCTAAAAAAAGGGTCAGTAAATAGATGAAAAACACCCATCGAATGTTTTCTTAATCCTAGAGTGACGTCTTCCAATTTCTTGACTTATCGGACCAACAGACCAAAACCCACATGTGTTAATGTAAAACAATGTAAACAGACAAAGGCATCTAATCCTCACATTTGATAATGTTTTGCCTTTTTGCTTGATAAATTAACTTGTGATAAATTAAGTGATTTATTGGTTATCAAAATAGTTAATTTTCTCTCGATCGACTAACTGATTAATCATGTCTTAGTGTCAGCAGTAAATAAGCAGTCGCAGAAATCATGATTACAGAGTCCATAAAACTAGAGCTGAACTATTAATCGATTAGTTGTCAACTATTAAATTAATCAGCAAATATTTTGATAAGCATTTAATCGGTTTGAGTATCAAAAATCAAAACTCTCTGATTCCAGCTTCTTAAATGTGAATATTTTCTGGTTTCTTCACTCCTCTATGACAGTAAACTGAATATCTCTGAGTTGTGGACAAAACAAGACATTTGAGGACGTCATCTTGGGCTTTGGGAAACACTGATCGACATTTTACAACATTTTCTGACATTTAGATCAAACAACTAATCGATTAATCGAGAAAATAATCAACAATGAAAATGAGTGTTAGTTGCAGCCCTACATAAAACATATGCCACTTAACTACTCCATGTTTTCTAACAGCAAAGAACAGAGACGTGTAGCTTAATAGGTTCAACCAACGTCTAGACGCGCTACAGTGCAAACGCTGCTCACTGACGATGCTCACACATGCCAAGATGATCAGGTAAATTTTAGAGGATTTTATGAAATCATGGCATCATAAATAACAATCAGATCTACACATAAATTCATTGGAGGCGAGACAAGAGCTTATGAAGCAGAGTTCCACCTTGTCCATCACTCCCAGGGTCCTACATTACTACAAGAAACACTTCTGAAAGCAAAGGCAGCTCTGTGCCATCATTACGTCTTTATGTTATTTTGCACTTATTTAGGGCTGTATTTGACCAAAAAATTCTTAGTCGACTAACACTCATATGATTTTGTTGACTAATCGATTAGTTGATTTAATCGACAGATCTGTGAAGCTGAGTTTCTCCACAAAGAATCACACAAAAGCACCACTTTACATCTTGTGTTTACCAGAGATGTGCTCATAAGTTTCTTAGAAATAAGAAAATAAAAAACAACTAATCAACTAAAGACATCTTAGTCGACTAAGACCAAAACGACCGATTAGACGACTAATCGACGAAGAGAGGGCACCCCCAATTTTTTTATTTGCATATACATCATATCATATATCATACATAATGTTTAGACACTTAGAGATGCAATGATTAATCGATTAGTTGTCAACTACTAAATTAATCGCTGACTATTCTGATAATCGATTAATCGGTTTGAGTGACGTTTTAAGAAAAAAATCTTCCAGCTTCTTAAATGTGAATATTTTCTGGTTTCTTTATTCCTCCATGACAGTAAACGGGATATTATGAGGACATCATCTCGGAATTTGGGAATCACTTGTCAACATTTTTCACTATTTTCTGATATTTTATAAACCAAACAACTAATCGATTAATTGAGAAAATAATCAACAGATTAATCGACAATGAAAATAATCGTTAGTTGCAGCCCCTGAAACAATACCAGGGTACTACACTCTTCCTTATGATCTCCACTACACAAGTCCATTTTATTGAGTTTTCTCTGCCCTCTTTAACAAAGTAAAGGCCACTAATAATCACTGTGGCACCAGCCCACGCAAGCCATTAGTCTTTCATCAGTCCCGCTTCATTTTCCACATTCTGCCTGGCGAGTTGACCGCTATTGTGCTCAATCAAAATTCCGCCATTTGTTTTCTCTGAAAATTAGGTTACTTCTGCAAATTTACACTAATTTCCTAACCTTACGCAAACCTCAGGCTCCAGCCACTCGAAAGGCCCTGCTGTTTGTTTAACATGCAATTTGAACTCTGTGACTTTTACGTCAACCCTTCCTCCACCCATCGCCTCCCCTTCTCCATCCCTCTCTATTCTTAGACCCTCAAACGTTGATCAATGGTCCCCGTGGTTCAAGCCAGGGACACCTTTCCCTGTCTGGGATTAACATTGTAAACCAGAGCAGGTTTGACCATCTAGATGTGGTTTGGATTTGTCGACCACAGCGCTTCCTGGGGGAAGTTTTCCTCTCCGCTCACACCACTAGAAAAAGCCTCCTTGATATTCTAACTGCCAACAATGGCTCTCTATGCTTCGGTCAGTCACGTCAACGTGTCTCTTCCTGTGTGGACAGAGGCCTTTAAACTGAGCAGCCAGGGAGTACGGTTCCCAGGAGGTTGAGGAGTGAGAGTTGTATATAGATTGGAAAGGGTGCTGTCAACAGAGACGAGCCTTTTGCCCCGACACATGACCTGACTACTTCCGGGTCATGTGGTGATAGCCTTCCTGAAGGTTATTCAGAGTGCCAGCGGTGTTTCACATGACCTCCAACACATCGCATTCCTCAGCGCTAATATCACGAAGCCCTCTTCCTTTGCTCTCTCTTTCTCCCACACACACTTCCAGACACCACTTGCCCACTCACAGCCCGCTTGTGTCACATCCGATCATGTCAGTCTAACCACACAGTGTCGATCGTGGCCGTTTGATGTGTGAACATTAGACCGGGGTGGGGTTTAGTGTCAACAGCTGAGTCATGGGGGTTAATGGAGACGCCGGCGAGTGCAGGGGTCTTAAACGCAGCACGCTTTCTTCGGCCACGCGTGACTGAAGATCATCATCATTAGAGCTGAGGGGACGCAGCGATGAGCTCATCACGAGGAGATGATGGAGCTCATTTGTCATGTCTACGAGCGGGAATAACTCATTCACTCAAGAAAAGTGTGAAATGCGTCAGGCTGTACACATATTCTGTGTTTATAGAGGACATTATTTTCTTTGACAGATAAAAGTTCTTAAAGATGCAAGAAATAGTTAATAGAAAACACGGATAGTTTACTATTAACAAGTGAGGGGGTGGGTAATATGGATTAAATCTTCTATCATAGTATGTACAAAAGTGATATATATATGTATATATATATATATATATATATATATATAAAATGATGTACAGTACAGAAGTATCGAATCTGGAAATTTAATTGAGAAACTGTTTATGAAATAAAATGAACAGACGGGAATGTCTACTTTTGGCTTATTCAATGAATTACATGAAAAGCACGATTTTGATCACATTGACGCAAAAATCTTGTACGCCCATTACTGGCATAAAGTGCTCTTTGATTTTCAACATTGCCTGCAATGGTCTAATGCATTTAGAAAAATTAAATAATACAAATTTATAAGACTTTATTTGAGAGCTGAAGAGATCGATGGACAGAAGATTAATTTAATTGGCAACAATTTGCTCTCTGTTTTAAATCATTGTAAACTAATCATCTTTTTGGGGTTTGGACTGTTCTTCAGATAAGCCATAATGGACAATGCTCACTATTTGGGGATATTTTGTAGACAAAATTATGAATCAAATAACTTCGAAAATAATCTACAGATTAATCAATAATGAAAATAATTGTTATTTGCCGGCCTATTTAGACAAAACAAGTTTTTCCAATTTAAACAAGTCCTTTACAGAATTTTTTACAGAAAATTATAGATCAGGGTGGGTAAAATAAGTATGAATTCAATAAAAGCGAAGAAATACAGACTATACAACAATTAAAATAACATGTTTAAAGGATTTGGAGATTTAAAAAATAGCTTGCTGTGTAGAAATGATAGAGCAAAATCTCTGCTCACGTCTACGGAGAAATTATCTGAAGTTATACTATACTGTCAATATTGCCTGACCCTTACAACATATAGAATAGTCAGAGTAACATATACGAGAAAGGCAAACTGACAAAAGTTGTATGTTTATTATGAAATTGTAGAGTAAATTGCAACCTTATATCACCACTGCTTAAATGTACTCTGTGTAATTCTACAAAGCAAAACATTTGTGAAACTTTTTGCAACCTTTCTGTTTTTTTCTTATTGCAAATGTACTAAATATATTCTGTTCTATTATATTACACTTTATTACATTACAGTATATTATAGCGGTGTTTCTTTGTTTCTGAGGACCTACTTTTTGAAAATGACAAACCGTCGCTATTCGCTACCCAATTCCCAATAGGCCTTATATCTATAAATCATGAGAAGAGGGAATTTGTGCGTAAATGAACGTTCATGACCATTTTACTGCCATTTTCGCATTTTATCTTGAGTAGGTAAACCAGTCATTTCGAAGAGATATAGCATACGATTGATATGCACGTGTTATTGAAAACATAAACGCGTTAAATACTTTATAAATGAGACCATATAAATGCATTTAGTTAACAGGCTCTCATTTTTTCCCTCTCATCAGTAAAACAAACAGAATGTACGCAAGCCTTTCATATTAAATGATGGAAGAAATTCTGCTAATTTATTTGGCGACTCTAGTAAAATCTCCTGATCCAGCTGTGGGTCGCGACCCAGACTTTGGGAATGACTGTATTATAGCACTTCACACGTACATCTATATGACTATTTCTGGCAACATGTGACCATGTAAAGCAAAGTGCCAGATTTCTTATAGTTTCAAACATTGTGTATTTTAGCCTGCTTCCAGACTCGTACAGAGCCTTTAAACCTCTGAGTGAACCCCGACTCAGGGCTTTAACTTTCAGCGGATACACAGAGAGTTGTGTCTGGGTCCATTAGGGCAGGCTGGGGGTATTCTGAGGGTGCACCGAGGTCACGTGATGGGTTCCCACAGCTCAGAAACTCTGCCTCCCTAAAGCTACGACAGGAAGCAGAGTTTAGGGACAGACTAATGGACAATCATTATGCTTTCTGGCTCCGTTCACTCTCATTTGTTCTACTAGTGTGAGAACATAGAGCCTCGAGCCCCCCGGCACAGAAAGGCAGTGGTATCTGCACTTTGTTCATTATGCTGCACAAGTGATAGCCCATTTTCCCATTTCTTGGCTTTTATTCATTTTAATTCATCCTCTAGTTGAGCCATTTCCCCGGCCGCCCTGCTCTGCTCAGTCTCCAGGTCTCTACTCTATCTCTTAAATCCCCTCTGATTGGTGCAACTGAATGAAACACTGAAGAAATTAAAAAAAAACTGCATCTACAAAGTTTCTTCTGAACCAAAACCATTACTGAATTTCACTGTCTTTCAAGCAAAAATCCTCATCCATCCCCCCCGTCCTCTCTGTGTTTAAAATGTGCAGAGGTGGCATTGATGGAGGCGGCTAATCAAAGCACAAGACAACTTTTACTTCCTCTGTTCGCTCCCAAAGTTAGATAACCCCAATATTGTTTGTTAAGCTGGCTGACAGCATTCTGTCCTCCTGTCTCAGCACCTGTCCAGTCTGACTCAAATGGACCAGAGTGGATAGAAGAAAGGACGGGGTGCAGGCAATATGGCTACAATTGTTAAAGTACGCTTGAGAGACAGCCAAAAGAGACAGACCCACCAAACTGGGCCAAAAGAGAGCTCGCTGAATGGTGTGTGCATGATGGGTGTGTATTTAGGGGGCAGCAAGGATGGGAGATGTCAACATTTTTTCTTCAGGGTGCCCATCTCCATTTGCATAATTTCCATTCCCCACGAGCAACAAAGAAAGGAAGGAGATGCTCATACAAAAACCAAATTGACGAGGGAACAATGGTGGCCTGAAGGGTCATTTTGAGGGGCTAAAATTTCCTAAATCGTGGTTTAATATTTTGTCAGGCTAGTTTTGGAAAACGCTATTTTGCCAAAGCTCAGTCAGACTCTCGCTTTGTCTGATTTGACGAGCAAAATACATTAAACCTGAATAGTTCTCACATAATCAAAAAAAAAAAAAAGAAAGAAAAACAATGCCTTTCATTTCACTTGTCAGGATCCGTTGACTTTGCTGCGAACCAAAAATGAGCAGATAAAGCTAAAGAGGATGGAGGACATATCAATGATTAATGCTCATCCTTCCAAAGTTGAGTTTGAAATGCATAATTCACATAATTCACTACAGAGTGGACAAACGAACTACAGCTCGGATGCATCAAAAGCACGTACAGTATGTTCACCAAAGGTTTGAGTTAACTGGAAAAGTTTACAAACTATGTCAATATATAAAGAGGGGTGATGGAAAACTAGAGTTGTTCCGATACCAGTATTGGAAATGCGTCTGATACTGCCCAAAATTTGGTATCGGGTATCGGGTATCGGCGAGTACACCAGTCTATGCACCGATCCGATTATTAACTCAGAAAAAAATCAACTTGTTTAACCGGGAATCAATTCTTCTTTGCCGCTCCAAAACTGTAGCTTTCACTGTGCTGCCGCCCTGGATGTATCATGGCTGCCACTGGCAACTACTGTTTTAGAGCAGCAAAGAAGAACTGACTGGTAGTTTGTCACCTGACGATAGGAAACAACAACAGTGTGGTGCTAGAGGAGAGTGTAACGGTAGTCCGAGCGAGGAAAATGTCAGCCATTTGGCAATATTTCACAGAGTAAGTGCAAGTAAAACGGCGATATGTACAGTATGTAAGGCTTCTGTTTCGAGGGGTGGCAGTAGGGGAAAAAAAGGACGAACCACAGCAGCAAAAGTTTGCTGTTTCATTTATTCATGTTCTTTGTAACTGACCAACTTAATATAAAAGAAAGTTCTATTGCATTCATTCTCTGTATGTATTTGTTCATGTTTTACAAAGGGTTTTAACCTGAGCAACGCCATACAACAAAGATAGTAATCATATCACATCCATACATGGTCAGTAGTAAAAATAATAAATAATAGTGTTAAATAATAAAAATAATAACTATGTATTTGTTTTTAATGCCCTAGTATCGGATCGGTACTCGGTACCGGCCCATACTGCAAGTTTAGGTATCAGAATCGGTATTGGGAAGGAAAAACTGGTATGGGAACATGTCTGCGGAAAACAGAAATGCAGATAGTGGTTGCTGTATTAAAAGTTTGGTGAAAGCGCTGATGGGTAACGGGACACACACAGCTGGCAGAGGGGCAGGTGTAGGGAGTGAGAGGGCTGATGCGAGGGCGAACGAGCGGGCGAGCAGGCAGAGATGGATGATGGATGGTGTTGATACAGGAGGCAGCAGCCCTGCTTTATCTAGGCAGCACAAGCCAGACCTGCCGGGGTGATGGGTGGGCTGTCAGCCCTTTGTTTATGGACCACCGCCCATCTCCCATCTCCTATACGCCCCAAAAGCCTAGATCACTCAAAAATAGCTACTACCTCACCGCTCTTTGTCTCTCCATCTCTGACTCTCTTCCTTTTTCATTTTCTACGCTAACAAATGGTATTTCGTCTTCCCAAGTTTGCTTGGGATGTACAGTAGCGAAGGAAGAACTCTATAAAAGTGTCCATTCTCCATTGGGTTGGGAAACGTGGAAAAAATAAATATTACATTAATTGTAATAATTCTAACTGTTGATAATGAAATGTGTCTTTGAGACATTTGAGTCCACGGAGGAGGAAAGAGAAGAAAGAGAGGAGGGGAAGAAGTGAACCTAATCCAACCATATCCCCACGAGTTGCACGCTTCCAATTAACGACTGGTTGGTTTATCAGTCTGCGACGGGTGATTGCTGTTTTTAATCATTTTCTTTCTCTACACGGTTTCTTCCACTCTATCAGTTCTTCCCACTCTTATCATCTAACCCCTCCTCGCGCCGTCTCGCTTCCCACCCCTTCTCTGTTCAGCGCAGCCTCCGTTTCATCGTGTTTCTCATGGAGCCGCACTCTCACGCTGTGTCCGACATCAGAGCTCGGCCTGTATGCTAAATAAAAACTTTGATGTGTGAGTTTGAAATCTGCCCGTGGTTGTTCTTCGACCGCCTTCTACAATGAATTATCCAGCTCCACATAGCATCAGAATTAAAACTCCAAACCAATTGTGTGATCGAGCCTGAATAATAGAGACACTAGAGTCAAATCAAACAATGGGACAGAGATCCATGTATTGCCCCACACAGTATTGGAAGTCGGGCTGGGCGATATATCGAATATACTGGATGTAATGCAGCTTGTTCTATGTGGAATGTAGTGAATGACATTAAGGTTGTAGCAGGCTCAGTTTTAAAGCTAGAGGGAAGATACTGGCATCAAATTAAACTACAAAAACTAAGGATGTGAAGGAATCCATTGGTACAAACCATGTCACACTAGCTTGTCACAAAGAAGGATAAATAACGCTCCAAACTTATGCTAAATTTTGGCAAGGAAAAACTGGCATTTTCCCATTTTCAAAGGGGTCCCTTGACCTCTGACCTCAAGATATGTGAATGAAAATGGGTTCTATGGGTACCCACGAGTCTCCCCTTTACAGACATGCTCACTTTATGATAAACACATGCAGTTTGGGGCAAGTCATAGTCAAGTCAGCACACTGACACACTGACAGCTGTTGTTGCCTGTTAGGCTGCAATTTGCCTTGTTATGATTTCAACATATTTTTTATGCTAAATGCAGTACCTGTGAGGGTTTCTGGACAATATATGTCATTGTTTTATGTTGTTAACTGATTTCCAGTTATAAATATATACATATATTTGCATAAAGCAAGAATATTTGCCCACTCCTATTTTAATAATGACAGATCTCCCTTTAAGGTACATTTTGAACAGATAACAAATGTACGATTAATTTGCGATTAATCCCGATTAACTATGGACAATCATGTGATTAATCGGGATCAAATATTTGAATCGATTGACAGCCCTAATTTCCATCTGACTTCAATACGACGGAACACCACATTAATGTGTCAGTGTTAGATTAGTTTGCTGGAATGATCACACTGGTATGATCATACACATCAAAGGGTTAAATTTAACAGTTATTTTAGAGAAAATATCGAGATATATATTGTATATCGTGATATAGCCTAAACATATCGAGATATTATTTATAAGCTGTATCGCTCAGCAATAATTGGAAGTTAGATAAAGTTTGAGTCTTTGGCTCAGGACAACAGAGGGTATGTTTAGGCCTTTTCTCCTGACTGTAGTCCTCTGACAAAAATCAACAACCACCTCCTCTTTCACCTGCCTTTGTTAGTGTGATTGATTTGGAGACCTGAAATGTGCCTGTCACGTTGATCGATCGGTCCACTTGATGGGGGGGGGTTGTCCCCCCGCCCTTTGGCATGGTAATAAATGGGAGGGAGGGGTGACGTGCCGTTGACGGAGCAGCAGTTATGGCTTCTTTAATTTACCCGACGCCTCACACTGACAGAGACTCATAACAAGGTGACACGGCGCTGTAATGGTTACGCTCAGTCACCTCTTTGTCGGGCGGAGAGAAGGAGCGGAGGTGTGTGTGTGTGTGTATGTGTGTGTGTGTAGAGGCTCACTGATTCGAGGTTGCCTCTCCTCCCTCTGGTCAAGGTGTTATTGAGAGCGTGGCTGTTATCTCTGTCCACGAGGCCGCCTCACTAACGGGAGTACACCATCCCTACCAATCCCAGCGAGCCGAGCGGCGTGTCCGGGTGGGTCGTTGCTAGCCACGTCTTTCTGGGTGGGCTATAACTCATCTCCAGACGGGGATAGGGCCTTATCTCGGTCCCCCTCCGCAGGCCTGCCCCTCGCCTGCTCTGTCTTAGGGAAAAAGATTTTCTGGTGCCCTGGGTGTGTGAGTTATAGTTGGGGTTAAGGTGACTGAATAGGCCTGTCTGTTCGGGTTGTCTTAGTGAATTTATGTCTGTGTGGGCAGAGGAATGTGAAGGTGTATGTGTGTGCATTTATACAGTATGTGTAACAGAAATTAATTCAACATGCAAACAAGTTGTGTGCTCATCTTAATGTATCCGGTGAAACACTATTGTCATAAGTTATTTAATCATGTGAAGGGCATCGTTACAGTTGCATCTGCGGGTTGCCCCCGCCTCCTTCCACACGCATATATACACCCCCCCAACCCTCACCCACATACCCCATCCACGCCGCCTCTCTCTCTGTCATCTCAGCCTATCAATCAAAAATGTATTAAGTCCGGAGTCGGGGCCGATCAAAGGCAGAATTCCTGGGAGGAGAGCAGATAAGGCCTATCTCATTAATAAGTGCTTTACCATCGTAGGGGCCCGCGCGCCTCGCCACACCCTGCCTCCCTCCCTTTGATATCTAATTATCCATCCGTTTCATTCTGTCAGAGAGGGAGGAGAGGGACGACTCACGGTGTCATCACAACCAAATACTGTTGCGCGTGTGTGTCGGTGTGTATCAGGATCTGGGCGAGGGGGCTGCACCGAAACATCACGACATGCAGCAAATCCAAATGTGCGGAGAGTGGCACGTGTAAACAAATGCAAATAAGATGTTCTCGCAAAGGCAACCGGGCCCACGTTTGTATGGCAACCCCCCCTCCTGAAAAGCTGTCATGCATATAGCCTGAGATGGTGAGAGGGATCTATTTTACAGAGTGTAACACTAACAGTCAACTGCTGCTGAGACTCGGAGGCGGCTTACAAATCTACCTTTTAACAATCTGCAGGAGCAATGAGCTCTAAGAGTGCTCCAAAGAGCTGAAGACGGATAAGATAGTAGTGGGTGAGGAAAGAAACAAGATATTAAAACATCAAGGGAAGATATCGAGGAAAGGGGACAATGGAAGGAGTGCAAGGGTTAAGAGGATTTTTAAGAAATGCTGGGTAAAGACTGATGGACAAAAGAAGAAGAAGAAATGAAGAAGGAAGGGAGAGGCAGACAGGAGAAATGAGAGAATGGGAAATGGGAGGGAGAGAAAGAGCGGGGCATTCTTTTCCCTTCTCTCCTTGGTTTTCTGTAAGAGTAGCTCAGGAAGATAAGGCTAAAAGGTCCGTCAGTCTGTTGTGGAACAATCCGTTCTGTGTCTCTCCCCTTTTTCTCTCTCTCTCTCGCTCTCTCTCTCAAGATACTGCCTTTCTCTCTGTCTAATGGCACAACTCAGATTTCTAGCGATGCCTCTTGTGATACGGCTCATCTCTGGTGGCATGGTTTACTGACATCACTTGTCCAATACAATATACTCTCATCCCATAAAGAGCAAAACAGCCCCAAGTCTAACGCAGCAGTAAAAAAAAAAATAAAAATCTGTGAACACTTTGGGCTATTTCTCTTTAAAGAACAAACTTTCAACATAGCTAATATTCAAACCAGTGTCATTTATTGATATAAAGGAAGACTATTCAAAGCCACAATAAAGGGCTGAAATTATGTCTTCATTTAACTGAGCTGTTCAAACCCTCGTCCCTAATCGCTCAAAGCAGAGCTCGGAGACAAACACACACCAAGGAGGATTTAGAAGAACAAAACCGACACAAAACACAGGCCCACGTGCCTAACAAAGACTCCAAAGTCTGCCTCCCCATCCCATGTCCTCTTTTAAAAAGAGACCTTCATCTCCTGGCGCTCCTGTTATGAAGAGACTTTCTTCAAGAGCAGAGAGGAGGTGTGTCAAAGACATGGGTCACAATGTTTACAAAGACGACTTTTAATCCAATCACAGCATCCCCCCTGCTTTTATTTCCTGTTTCATGGGATTAAAATTAAATGAAACATAATAAAAAAAACAAAAATTAATTTATGGCTGAATAACATATTTTTCTGCTGGGTTTAAAGACTGAAAGGGAATCTACAAAGGCAATAATTAAAGTCAAAGAAGCAAATTAGTTTCTTAAGACTTTAAATTTTTATTTTGTATTTATATATTTCTAAAAGGAAATTTTGATTTAAATTCAGCAAACAATGCCCCAACAATCACAAGACTTCACAAAGTCTCAGTTCTGAAGTTAAGACACCAGTTAATCAGTAAATAATCAGTTGTGAATACGTCTCCCCCTCTCTCCCTCTCTCTCTCTCTCTCTGTGTTTCTGTCTCTGACCTGTTGTGAAGCTGCCCGAGGGTTTGAATAACTGTCTGGTGCCAGGCTGCCTCACCTCAAGGCCTTGTGGGAGATGAAGAAGAGGTCAGCGGTGTGTGTGTGAGTGTGTGTGTGTGTGTGTGTGTGTGTGTGTGT